>SJYO01007492.1:69792090-69839998 GCA_006410555.1 Capra ibex | reverse complement strand
CTATACTTTCCCAGAGGGAGTTCATGAGTCGTCTCATTACTAGGCCCATAGGAATACTTCTTTCACGGACTCCGGTTCCTTTCTTGTAAAAATTTTCTAGGACCTTGTTGCGGACCACGAGTGGTGTGTCCTGTTCGTTAGCATACATTCACTAGAGGGGTGTGTCTGACCTGATGAATATTGAGTACCCGGTAACCCTTCTTGTAAGTTTTTTGAGAACACTACCTGTCCCTCCGAACCGACAATTTTACGACGTGAGTCATACGGGCATTTAAACCTTTTGAGTCGTCGCCGGTGTCCTGACCTTTTCCAGCCAAAAGTAAGGTGAGGGTTTGTTTCCGTCACGGTTTCTTACAAGGTTGATGGTGTGTTAACACGAATAGAGTGTACAATCGTTTCATTACCAGTTTTAAGAGTGACACTCCGAAAGTGTCATACATTTGACTCTTGCAGGTATACACGTTCGACCTAAGTCTTTTCCGTCTCCTTGGTCTCTAGTTTAACGGTTGTAGGCAACTAAGTATCATTTTCGTTCTCCCAAGGTCTTTTTATAGATGAAGACGAAAGAACTCATACGGTTTCTGAAACTGACACACCTAGTGTTGTTTGACACCTTTTAAGAAGTTCTCTACCCTTATGGTCTGGTGGAATGGACGGACGACTCTTTAGACATACGTCCAGTTCTTCGTTGTCAATCTTAGTCTGTACTTTCTTGCCTGACCAAGGTTTGACCCTTTCCTCATACAGTTCTGACACACGACAGTGGGACGAATAAATTGAAGATACGTTTCATGTAGTACACTTTACGGACGGACCTACTTCGTGTTCGACCTTAGATGTAAACACGTTCTTTATAGTTATGGGAATATATACGTCTGCTGTGGTCCAAATACCGTCTTTCGCTTCTCCTTCATTTCTCGGAGAACTACTTTCACTTTCTCCTCTCACTTTTTCGACCGAATTATAAGTTGTAGGTTTTTTGATTCTAGTACTGTAGGCTAGGGTAGTGAAGTACCGTTTATCTACCCCTTTGTTACCTTTGTCACTCTCTGAAATAAAAAAACCCGAGGTTTTAGTGACATGTACCCCTGGTGGCGGTACTTTAATTTTCTGCGAACGAGGAACCTTCTTTTCGATACTGGTTGGGACTGTCGTATAATTTTTCGTCTCTATAAGGAAACGGTTGTGTCCAGTCAGATTAGTTTCGATACCAAGAAGGTCATCAGCACATACCTACACTCTCAACCTGATATTTCCTTTGACTCATGGTTTCTTAACTACGCAAATTTGACCACAACCTCTTCGGAGAACTCTCGGGGAACCTGACGTTCCTCTAGGTTGGTCAGGTAGGATTTCCTTTAGTCAGGACTTATGAGTAGTCTTCCTGATTACGACTTCAACTTCGAGGTTATAAAACCGGTGGACCACCCTTCTCGACTGAGTCACAGTTTCAGAGACTACGACCCTTTCTAACTTCCGTTCTCCTCCTCACCCACCGACTCCTACTCTACCAACCTACCGTAGTGGCTGAGTTATGTGTACGTAAACTTGTTTGAGGTCCCAAACCACTCTCTGTCCCTTCGGACTACACAACGACAGGAACCTAGCGATGACTTGACTTCTTTGACCCCTTGTCAAGGAATGTTGGCCTTTCGAGGTATCCCGGATGTTGGTCGGGTACAAAGAGACGAGACACAGTGGAACATCTTGTTCGGTGTCAGTCACTTAGGTTCCTCCCGTGTCCTGTTTCGACTGACGTCCTATGAAACTGGCGGACTATAGGGGAGTGGAAAAGCAGACCCGGGATGTAGCAGAGATGGACACTGTGGATAATAAGAGACTTTTGGTTCTTCAAGCAGGGAACACTTCTGTGAAGCGAAAGGGAGTGGGGTCGTGTGGGCGCCCTGTTAGACTAAACTCAGTCTCTTGTTTTCCCTTGCTTAAGTTGAGATATGGCGTCAAAGGTCGGTATCTGTGTTCCTACTTCTCACAGTCCGAGACGCCTAACTCGACTAGGTCCTCCTTTTCGTCGGCCAGGAGTTCGGCGATAGTCCCCTCCGGGGCTTAGTCCAGTTCTAGTCCCTCATCTACCTGGGCGGGTAGTGGTCGACTCTTGGTTCACCGGGGACGAAGCGTTCAATCGTCCAAGTCTTTCTCTCGAACTGGAGAGTGGTGTGGACCTAAGGTCCAGAAGGGAGTGCTGGACGCCTCGGATGGAACAGGTCAAGAACCTACTCCGACTTGGAGACTAGGTCCCCAACCCGCCCGCAGCAACGCGAAACAGTGTGGAAGCCCCCGTCCCCTACCTAGGCAGGGGAGCCGCGCGAGGTGAGCGGCCGAGGCTTCGGGACACGGATGGTAAAGACGACGTCCCTCGGCACACAGACACCAGGGAGCCCGCAGGCGACACGCAGGTGGGACTGCCCCTCTCCTGGTGGAGTGGGAGCAGGGCAGGTGCACCCTGCAGTCGTACGGCCTGCGCTGTCTTTTGCTACTTAGGCGAGGAGACAGACCTACACCCTCCACTGTTGATCCTGGACGTCCCCTCCTTTCGTTCCGCTTTAGAGCTCTTTGCGGGACTAGATTTCGGGAAAAGTTCAGACGGAGAAACCCTTGAGTCCGGAGATCGCGCGAACTCCACGACAGCGCGAGTGTGAGAGCTGGCGTGAGCCTCAGGTGCGCCTTGGTCCTCCTCGGGACGCCGGACCCCCGGCCACGCGTACGCCGGGCGCGGACGGAGCCCCAGACTCGGGCACTTGGAGTCTGCGCTTCCGTTGCGGCGTGACTCTTTTCCTCCTTTCGGTGACGACCTCCTTTCCCGTGCACGTAAGGGGTCTAACTCTTCGAGATGACGATTTCCTTTGGTCTCTGTCTGTCTGTGTGTCTGTTGGAACGTAATTTGGGAAAGTCGCTTTTCTTTGAGACGGACGACACTCCATGTATGCTTCTGGGAAGTTCTGTGGCCGAAAGACTTTTTGTTTTGTTTTGTTTTGTTTTGTTTTGCGGAAATGGAGAGAATTTGAGCGCGAGGTGCTGGACAACTTGTCGTTTTAATATTTTCCTTTTGTTCTCCGCAAAGTCTGTAACATTTTACATTTTGATTCGCCAGGAAGTTCGTCTTAGAGTTCAAACCTTACTTCTGCCAGTCTAGACGCACCTGGCGCGGACCGAGGAGACGTCGAAATACGGCCCGGACCATCCGTTTTCTTAAGTTGTTTACTGGGCTCGGAGTCAGGAACGCCGCCAAGGACGATTTGCACTTTCGCACTACGTTCAGACCTGACTTTGATCTCTTGATCGTAGTCGGTGTCTCCGTCCTTAGGCTCCTTGGGGGTCACGATCCGCCGCGGCCTCTTCGGAACGAGACTTTCCGGACGCTCTCTCCTCGCGTCCCCAGTCCGCCCCGTCTCCCCTCCCGCCCAGGAGACAAAGGGCTCACCCTAACCTTCGTAGCTCGGTCCAGGGGCGACCGCGGTACCTTCCCTGAGGTTCCGTGACCTAGACGGAGACCTTCCCGACACAGGTGGAACTGCCTGCACCCCGGTGGACCCCGAGTCTGCGTGGAATGACGGGGGCGAGGACTCCGAAGACTCTTGACCCCTCAGTCCCCTCCGCTGGAGACGAGAACTCGCGTTTCGACCGTGTGTCCCTGGAGCGGGGCCCTCTCCGCTCCTTGGGATTTAGTCCGGGAAAGTCCTTGACGTCTAGGAACGGACTGCCTAACAAAAGTCTCAGGAGAAGGAAACTTTTAAACTTCCAGTCCACACAAGTTTGTACGTCAAGAACTTATACAGTGATCTGTGTTCACCAGCACACCAAGGNCTCCTTTCGGTGACGACCTCCTTTCCCGTGCACGTAAGGGGTCTAACTCTTCGAGATGACGATTTCCTTTGGTCTCTGTCTGTCTGTGTGTCTGTTGGAACGTAATTTGGGAAAGTCGCTTTTCTTTGAGACGGACGACACTCCATGTATGCTTCTGGGAAGTTCTGTGGCCGAAAGACTTTTTGTTTTGTTTTGTTTTGTTTTGTTTTGCGGAAATGGAGAGAATTTGAGCGCGAGGTGCTGGACAACTTGTCGTTTTAATATTTTCCTTTTGTTCTCCGCAAAGTCTGTAACATTTTACATTTTGATTCGCCAGGAAGTTCGTCTTAGAGTTCAAACCTTACTTCTGCCAGTCTAGACGCACCTGGCGCGGACCGAGGAGACGCCGAAATACGACCCGGACCATCCGTTTCCTTAAGTTGTTTACTGGGCTCGGAGTCAGAAACGCCGCCAAGGACGATTTGCACTTTTGCACTACGTTCAGACCTGACTTTGATCTCCTGATCGTAGTCGGTGTCTCCGTCCTTAGACTCCTTGGGGGCCACGATCCGTCGCGGCCTCTTCGCGACGACACTTTCCGGACGCTCTCTCCTCGCGTGCCCAGTCCGAACCGTCTCCCCTCCCGCCCAGGAGACAAAGGGCTCACCCTAACCTTCGTAGCTCGGTCCAGGGGCGACCGCGGTACTTTCCCTGAGGTTCCGTGACCTAGACGGAGACCTTCCCGACACAGGTGGAACTGCCTGCACCCCGGTGGACCCCGAGTCTGCGTGGAATGAGGGGGGCGAGGACTCCGAAGACTCTTGACCCCTCAGTCCCCTCCGCTGGAGACGAGAACCCGCGTTTCGACCGTGTGTCCCTGGAGCGGGGCCCTCTCCGCTCCTTGGGATTTAGTCCGGGAAAGTCCTTGACGTCTAGGAACGGACTGCCTAACAAAAGTCTCAGGAGAAGGAAACTTTTAAACTTCCAGTCCACACAAGTTTGTACGTCAAGAACTTATACAGTGATCTGTTTTCACCAGCACACCAAAGGCATCACATCACCAATAGTGCAAGCGGATTGTGCGTTTTCCAGGGGCCAGGCTTTGGCCCGCCTTTGTTGAAGTGAAAGGAGGTTTCAAAATCTAAGTATAAAATTTATGTTTTATCTCCAGACGGCGCACCTTACTCCGAACGTCGAAGTCGAGGTCGTAGTCAGGAGGGTTTCTTATAAGTCCCAACTAAAGGAAATCCTGACTGACCAAAGTAGAGAGGAACTGGACGTATGTCCAAAAAGACCTCCGTCCATTCTACCAGACGATAAGGGTGGAGAACTTCTTAAAAGGTATAAAACAACACTAGGTGTGTCAGTTTCCGAAATCACCTCAGTTACTTCGTCTTTATCTACAGAAAGACCTTAAGAGAACGAAAAAGATACTACGTTACCTCCCTTTTACGTCCCTTTTTTCTTCCTTTACCTATCTTGGTTTAATTAACCTCTTTATATACCTTTTCCAATTGATCTCTCACGATGTTTGTTACCTCCTTTACAGGAACCATTTTCCGCAAATGTCCCACTACTGCCACTCGGATGAGAAAGTACGTAAGATCCTAAGGGTCAGTTGGACGAAAGGAGGTCTCTAGGAGAGACTCCTAGTCTCTGATGGACCTGCATTCATGAACACACACACACACACACACACACACACACACACACACACATGTGTTCTGTGTCTCCTCATCCCATCATCACCTTATTAAAGGTATCCACCGGGGCGTCTCATACGTGAAAAAAATAGTGAGTCCCACTTACTTCAAAATTAGGTATAGCAACGGTACATAGTCTTTAAACAAAGTAAAATAACTTCTCATCACAAAGAACCTCACTGATACAGTGTTAGTATAGATAAGTGAAACACGACCTGTAAACTTACCAAAAGTTAAACTCCTGATAATACTTGTTTCGATGATATTCGTTCAGGGAAAACACCCGTATAAGAAAAATATTTAAGGTAAAATTTAAAAGATAAGATAAGAAATTATACTGAAGGGACCACCGAGTCTACCATTTCGCAGACAGATGTTAAGCCCTCTGGACCCAAGTTAGGGACCCAGCCCTTCTAGGGGACCTCTTCCTTTACCGTTAGATGAGGTCATGATAACGGACCTTTGAGGGTACCTGTCTCCTCGGTCCATCCGATTCCAGGTACCCCTGCGTTTCTCAGTCTGTGCTGACTCGTTGAAGTGATAAGAAATTGTATGTAAATAAAACACTTACCTACAATGTAAGTAGTACTGTTTTAAATAACTTTACAAATTTTTACATAAGTTTACAATGCTTTCTGACTTCACGGTCGATAGAAACTAACAAAGGAGGATCTTGTATGAATTATAACCGGTGGAAGACACGGTCGACACAATAAACTAATAGAGTAAATCAGATGTGTTATCGGAGGTATGGAGGGTGGATATTGGAGTCCTGTCAAGAAGATTCCGGGACTCCTCTGAGATTATACCAACTGAGGACACCCACGAGTAGGGAGAGCGAAAGAGAGACGAGGAGAGGAAACTAGCTGAGTCGAGTGAGAGTGGAGTCTTTTACTTCACTTTAGGTGAAACCCAAAACACGGTCCCTCCTGGGGTATCCAGGGATAGTGGTTTGCGTATAAGACAAATCCAATTGGTCTCACAGGGTAGACCTCCATTTTAAAGACGTTCATTCTCACAATAAAAGAAAAAGAAACGGAAGTGGGAAAAAGCCATCGGGTCGCACCCGTCAGCCAACAGTCCCGTCCTCCACCCCAAAGGACCCAGGGAATCAAAAGAGTGTCGCGAGTAGTGTGAGGATTCGGTGGTGGTAGAGAATGGACATTGTATATTTCAAACAGTCACCACCTCACCCTTACCTCCGTCCTCTTGAGAAGAAAATAAGAAGTATATAAAGACTAAACCTCTCCCCATTCCTCGGTCTCTAGTTTAACAGTTGTAGGGGACCTGGTACCCTTTTCGTTCTCTCAAGGTCCTTTTGTAGATAAAGACGAAATAACTGATACGGTTTCGGAAACTGACATACCTAGTGTTATTTGACACCTTTTAAGACTTTCTCTACCCTTATAGTCTGGTGGATTGGACGGAGAACTCTTTAGACATACGTTCAGTCCTTCGTTGTCAATCTTGACCTGTACCTTGTTGTTTGACCAAAGGTATATCCTTTTCCTCATGCAGTTCCGACATATAACAGTGGGACGTGACTCCTGTGCTCTTTCTCTGAAAGTCCGTTGGGCGCATCACTTCTCTGGTGTCCTCCTGGCAAAAGGGAGTCTCTTTGGTGTTGCCTAAAATGGCACCCCCACCGTCCCTGGGTGGGCTCCAACCACCAACCTTCGGTTAACAGCTGAACCCGCTAACCGATTGCGCCACAGAGACAGCATTACAGGGTTCATTGGGACTCTCTATGGAGTAGACACTCATTCCCGGGGTGAGCGCTCTGTCCGCCAGTAAAACGGTGCCACTTCCCTGCCCCTACCAGCCACAGATGCCAGCGCCCCCAGAGAAACCGCCACCCAGGCGTCGAACCTTCCTGGCCTGAACCAAAATAGATCCAAGGACAGCTGAACACCGGGTTGTTCCCATGATGGCTCTTCCCGTTTCCTTGCTTACACCCAACGAATGAGTTTGCCCACCCTGGCAAAGGCCTCCTGGGCCGAGATTGGGATTCGGTTTCCTGTGTCCACCAGGCGGTTTCCACCAGAGTGGAATTTCCTTGGGGTTAAGACGGTAAGAATCCATCTACAATGCAGGACACCCTGGTCCAATCCTTGATTTTGGAAGATCCCCTGGAGAAGGGAATAGTCACCCACTGCAGTATTCTTACCTGGAGAATCTTTGGGCAGTGGAGCCTGGCAGCCTACAGTCCCTAGGGACACAAAGAGTTGAACACGACTGAGAGACATTGACTTCTCTTTAAGTGAGTATAGCTCGTTTGTCTGAGTGTTTTCTTTAAATGGTTATTTTTACTCACGTTGTAAATTTAACAAATATACGCTTGTGAGAATAACTTCAGTTCAGTTTAGTTCAGTTCAGTCACTCAGTCGTGTCCGACTCTTTGTGACCCCATGAATCACAGCTCGCCAGGCCTCCCTGTCCATCACCATCTCCCACAGTTCACTCAGACTCACATCCATTGAGTCCATGATGCCATCCAGCCATCTCATCCTCTGTTGTCCCTCCTTTGCTGCCTGATTTCCAGTGTCTTAGAAATCAGTATTTCACGTTTTTTTCTCTTTTTATTCCTTTGGGAGTGGGACAAAGGTGGAGAGTGAGATNTTTTTCTCTTTTTATTCCTTTGGGAGTGGGACAAAGGTGGAGAGTGAGATTTGGAAGGTGGGTTAATCTGATTTCTGTCAGTGCACCTTTGCTAGAAACTGAAGGCATCTCTTTATGTTCTTAGTTTTCCCTAAAGAGATATGCTAATTTATATTCCAATGTATTTTGCCGACTCAAGGAAAGAGTCTGTTTCTTCACGGTCTTGCCATCACAAGAAATTGTCAATACACCTGTCTGTTACTCTAACAAAGGGATTTGTGCCATACTGACTCAACTTAGTGGCAGGTACAACGAAAAGACAATGTGTGCATTTCCCAGAGATTGCACATATTCAGCAGCTAAGCCTCCAAGCTGATTGGAAAGTATTCTAATAATTGTAACTGTTTTCAGTGGATGTGTTAATTATGATGTTGTGTTTATAGCACAGTAAATCGGCTATACATATACATATATCCCCTCTTGTTAGGATTTCCTTCTCATTTAGGTAACCACAGAGCATCCAGTAATTCCCTATGCCATCCAATAGGTTCTCATTTGCTATTTATTGTACCAGTTCAGCTCAGTTCAGTCGCCCAGTCATGTTTGACTCTTTGCGACCCCATGAACCATAACATGCCAGGCCTCCTTGTCTATCACCAACTCCCGGAGTCCACCCAAACCTATGTCCACTGAGTCGGTGATGCCATCCAACCATCTCATCCTCTGTCATCCCCTTCTTCTCCTGCCCTCAATCTTTCCCAGCATCAGGATCTTTTCAAATGAGTCAGCTCTTCGCATGAGGTGGCCAAAATATTGGAAATTCAGTTTCAACATCAGTCCTTCCCATGAACACCCAGGACTGATCTCCTTTAGGATGGGCTGGTTGGATCTCCTTGCCATCGAGGGGACTCTCAAGAGTCTTCTCCAACACCACAGTTCAAAAGCATCAATTCTTCTGTGCTCAACTTTCTTTATATCCAACTCTCACATCCATACACAACCACTGGAAAAACCATAGCCTTGAGTAGATGGACCTTTGTTGGCAAAGTAATATCTCTGCTTTTTAATATGCTGTCTAGGTTGGTGATAACTTTCCTTCCAAGGAGTAAGCATCTTTTAATATCATGGCTGCAGTCACCATCTGCAGTGATTTTGGAGCTCAGAAAAAGGAAGTCTGCCATGGTTTCTACTGTTTCCCATCTATTTGCCATGAAGCAATGGGACTGGATGTCCTAATCTTAGATTTCTGATGTTGAGCTTTAAAACAACATTTTCACTCTCCTCTTTCACTTTCATCAAGAGGCTCTTTAGTTCTTCCTCACTTTCTGCCATAAGGGTGCTGTCATACATAGCATCAATAGTGTATATAGGTAAATCCTAATTTCCCAATTCCCCGAACTCCCCTTTCAGCTTTGATATCCATACCTTTGCTCTTTACATCTGCTTTGCAAATAAGAATCACTGGATCTTTGTCCTGTGAGCTCTAGCTGCCTTACTCTCCACCGAATTTCAGCTTCATCTCCAGAGTCAAATGAATAATTGACCTGAAATCCTCCTCTTGGTGCCCAGTGTGGGAACTCACTGAAAGCAGGAAGGTGGGCCCATGACAAGACTCATCTTGTTTGTTTGTCACCTCTCAAGGCTTGCTATCATTTGCTGCCTGATTTCCAGTGTCTTAGAAATCAGTATTTCATGTATTTTTGTGTTTTTTATTCCTTTGGGAGTGGGACAAAGGTGGAGAGTGAGATTTAGAAAGGAGAGTTAATCTGATTTCTGTCACTGCACCTTTGCTAGAAACTGAAGGCATCTCTTTATGTTCTTAGTTTTCCCTAAAGAGATGTGTTAATTTATATTCCAGTGTATTTTGCCGACTCAAGGAAAGAGTCTCTGGAGTAATCGGTCCAAGGGATGGCAAAAAGTCCAAAAGGACTGAGCGACTACCACACATATAGCTTCTCTACATCCTACAGAGAGCGGATTCCAGGTGCCTGAAGGGCCAAGAGGGCCCTCTTCCGGACGGTAAAGCTGTTCGGTGGCCTTGGAAGACAGTTCCCACAGAAGTTAGCTTTGAGAGGGACGCCAAAACAAAGGAACAATCCTGAGATATCCGCATGTTACTATCAAGTGATGTCATAACTCTTATCCAGAGAAAGAATGTGATGTTAACTGGGCACTTAGGTACAGAATATAGGATGTTCGTATTCCTGCAAACTTGTAGTATCTTACAAAAGCTTTTTGGTTTGGGATTTTAATGAATTTTTGGAATGGAAGCCTCACTTTCTCTTTGAATGGAAATTCTGTTAAATAAGGGTCTGGGTTCACCATGCCAGGAGAAAAGAGTGGAGGCCAGAGCTGGCCAGCCCAGGCTGCACATGGCATCTCAGCTCCAACAGCCAGCCTGAGTTCCAGGACCCTGAGGCCCGGACTCAGCGGCATTTAGAAACTCTGTGCAGAAATGTTCTGCACTGGACCTTTAAGCAAAATACAGTCCCGATCTGGGAGGGCAGAGAGAGACTCGTGTACATGCAAACGCTGGAAGAAAGAAAGTTTTCCCTGACCGGGAATCGAACCCGGGCCGCGGCGGTGAAAGCGCCGAATCCTAGCCACTAGACCACCAGGGAGCTGTAGAGAAACAGGCTTGTTTAGCCTCTGCAGGTGAAAGGTGAGTGGAAGATGACCCTTCGGAAAGTCAGCAAGCTGGAAAGGCAACGTCGCAGCGGCCCAGGGCTGTGTGCAGCTGGGCAAGGCTCCCAGCCCTGCCCTCGCGGCTCATCGCCCTTCACCTCTCCTTTCCTGGGCGTCGCTTTTGCTCTGGGGCAACGACACAACGTAGCGGACTGGTTCCCTCCTGGTCTAGCGGCAGCGCTGCGTGCTGCCGAGCCCAGGTCTTGCTCTCTTTGTGAACCTCGGTTTTCTCTGTCGTCAGGCTCGGTGATGAGTGGAGGATGATGAGTGGATCCGTCCACCTCCAGATCTCCTAGCGCTGAATAAAGAGTCTTGCAGGTGGTCACCACCTCTTCCTCCAGCTGCGTCCCCTGCCGCACCCCGTGCCTTTCGCGCCTGTTAGTTTTGCCAATGAGAAGGCACATCTCCGGGGGCGAAAAAGAAAGAGGAAGCCTGTTTCCGCCCGGTTTCGAACCGCGGACCTTTCGCGTGTGAGGCGAACGTGATAACCACTACACTACGGAAACGGGACAACCCTGATTCCTGAACACTGTATCCATGAAATCCCCAGGTCCCGCCACCACGAACCACACCACCAACTCTTATGACTCAAAGAGGAACCTTGGAGCCCAAAGCTCTCTCAGGCACGGAGACGGCGGCTCCCGAGGGCCCTGCTTTAGGGTTCCCCCTCTGCCCTGAAGTGAGGCCCCTCGGGCCCCCACAGGTGGCCTTCGGGGCCCCGCACCCAACGCAGAATCCTCAGATCCTCAGCTGCGCACCCTGAGTTCAGGGGTCGCCCCCGCCGACTCCCCAGCTCCCGGCAGCCGCAGGAGGCGGGGACGGTGGGTGCGAGCGAGGCCCAGGTGACCCCGAAACCCAGCGGTGTGGAAGCCGCCCCTCCCGGGCTGCGGACCCGCGCCTCGGTGGTCCTCTTCTCGGCGCCGGCGATCAGCGCTCCGTGCTCTCAGGAATGACCGACGCTTCCAATCCACCCGGGACGCGCCCTCGCCGCTGTTCCTTTGCACCTGACTCCTGTGCTCTTTCTCTGAAAGTCCGTTGGGCGCATCACTTCTCCGGTGTCCTCCTGGCAAAAGGGAGTCTCTTTGGTGTTGCCTAAAAGGGCACCCCCACCGTCCCTGGGTGGGCTCGAACCACCAACCTTTCGGTTAACAGCCGAACGCGCTAACCGATTGCGCCACAGAGACAGCATTACAGGGTTCATTGGGACTCTCTATGGAGTAGACACTCATTCCCGGGGTGAGCGCTCTGTCCCCCAGAAAAACGGTGCCACTTCCCTGCCCCTACCCGCCACAGATGCCAGCCCTACCAGAGAAACCGCCATCCAGGCCTCGAACCTTCCAGGCCTGAACCAAAATAGATCCAAGGACAGCTGAACACGGGCTTGCTCCCGTGATGGCTCTTCCTTTTCTTCGCCTACACCCAACAAATGAGTTTGCCCACCCTGGCAAAGGCCTCCGGGGCAGAGGTTGGGCTTCAGTTTCCTGCGTCCACCAGGCGGTTTCCACCAGAGTGGGCTTCCCTTGGGGTTCAGATGGTAAGAATCCGTCTACAATGCAGGACACCCTGGTCAATCCTTGATTTTGGAAGATCCCCTGGAGAAGGGAATAGTCACTCACTCCAGTATTCTTACCTGGAGAATTTGGACAGTGGAGCCTGGCGGCCTACAGTCCCTAGGGACACAAAGAGTTGAACAGGACTGAGAGACATTGACTTCTCTTTAAGTGAGTATAGCTCGTCTGAGTGTTTTCTTTAAATGGCTATTTTTACTCACATTGTAAATTTAACAAATATACACTTGTTGTGAGGATAACTTCAGTTCAGTTTAGCTCAGTTCAGTCCCTCAGTCGTGTCCGACTCTTTGTGACCCCATGAATCACAGCCCGCCAGGCCTTCCTGTCCATCACCATCTCTCGGAGTTCACTGAGACTCACGTCCATCGAGTCCGGGATGCCATCCAGCCATCTCATCCTCTGTTGTCCCCTTCTCCTCCTGCCCCCAATCCCTCCCAGCATCAGAGTCAACTCTTCACATGAGGTGGCCAAAGTACTGGAGCTTCAGCTTTAGCATCATTCCTTCCAAAGAAATCCCAGGGCTGATCTCCTTCAGAATGGACTGGTTGGATCTCCTTACAGTCCAAGGGACTCTCAAGAGTCTTCTCCAACACCACAGTTCAAAAGCATCAATTCTTCGCCGCTCAGCCTTCTTCACAGTCCAACTCTCACATCCATACATGACCACAGGAGAAACCATAGCCTTGACTAGACGGACCTTAGTCGGCAAAGTAATGTCTCTGCTTTTGAATATACTATCTAGGTTGGTCATAACTTTCCTTCCGAGGAGTAAGCGTCTTTTAAATTCATGGCTGCAGTCTCCATCTTAAGTGATTTTGGAGCACCCCCCCCCCAGAGACTCTGAAAGTTTCCACTGTTTCCCCATCTATTTCCGATGAAATGATGGGACAAGATGCCATGATCTTCATTTTCTGAATGTTGAGCTTTAAGCCAACTTTTTTTTCTCCTCTTTCACTTTCATCAAGAGGCTTTTTAGCTCCTCTTCATGTTCTGCCATAAGGGTGGTGTCATCTGCATATCTGAAGCTATTGGTATTTCTCCCGGCAATCTTGATTCCAGCTTGTGTTTCTTCCAGTCCAGCGTTTTTCATGATGTACTCTGCATAGAAGTTAAATAAGCAGGGTGACAATATACAGCCTTGACGTATTCCTTTTCCTATTTGGAACCAGTGTGTTCTTCCATGTCCAGTTCTAACTGTTGCTTCCTGACTTGCATACAGATTTTCAAGAGGCAGGTTAGGTGGTCTGGTATTCCCATCTCTTTCAGAATTTTCCACAGTTTATTGTGATCCATACAGTCAAAGGCTTTGGCATAGTCAATAAAGCAGAAATAGATGTTTTCCTGGAACTCTCTTGCTTTTTCTATGGTCCAGCGGATGTTGACAATTTGATCTCTGGTTCCTTACCCCTCTCCAAATCAGAAATATATGAAGAATAAAAGAAGAGTTCTCCTGCCTCCATCCCACTCCGCCGGTGACACACTTTGTATGTTACAGGTAAGAGATGGTGGCGGCTTAGGAGTGTGATGAGCGCTGTGAGAAAACTAAGGGACCCAGGAAACCCCACCTCCTGCCCTGACAACCGTCTGCCCACTCTGGGCTACGGCAAAAGGGTGAAGGCAAAGAAAAAGAAAATAACACTCTTATTTGCAGAAATTTTGCCTCCAATGGGACACTCTGGTTAACCTAAACAGAATATGCGGTTGGTGGTAGGGACCTAGGGGGTCCTCCCTGGCACAAAACCTAAAGTGGATTTCACTTCATTTTCTGAGGTGAGAGTGAGCTGAGTCGATCAAAGGAGAGGAGCAGAGAGAAAACGAGAGGGATGAGCACCCACAGGAGTCAACCATATTGGAGTCTCCTCAGGGCCTTAGAAGAACTGTCCTGAGGTTATAGGTGCGACGTATGGAGGTAAAGAAGCATATCCCGTTCTCTGGCGATGGAGGCCATGTGGCTCCTGAGGGGTTCCATGGTGTAATGGTGAGCACTCTGGACTCTGAATCCAGCGATCCGAGTTCAAATCTCGGTGGGACCTTTCTGCCTAGTTGGAAGAAGAACACTTTTTACTCCCTGAATCGAATCGGACCAGCCAGAGGTCTCCCACGCCCCTCAGTGGCGTGGTTCACAAGGACACGGCGGACAGGTGTGGGACCGGCCTGGGGCGTCCTCACTGGACCCGGGCGGCTCTGCCCATCTCTGCCCTCCAAGCCCCGGCCAGGGGCGCAGCGGCCCAGCCACTACCGCCCCCTTCTTGGGTTCCCTGGGCCTCTGGAGTAAAAGGCAGAGGCTGAGTCCACGGAGTCCTTCCCCGCGAGGGGGCTTCCCACTGCGCATCTTGTAACTGCACGGTTGTCCTTGAGAGTAAATGGTTGCGGGGATGAGCTGCCATGTCAGATATTCACATATTAGATGATATTGAAAAACATTTACCCCCATGTTGAAAGGGGAATATAAGTAACTATGATTTCTATAACTAAAAGACATAATCTTCGTCAGAAAAATATATCGTATATTTAAATTTCTGTGGCACATAGTTTTGAATTTTATAAATGGAAATATTTTTTGGAATTAGAGTTTACTTATGGGAAACAAAGCAATACAGGACATTTAGGCAGTTCTTTCATTAGGATTTTGAATAGAAAATAAATGCAAGACTTCTACAATCTGGAATAGTATGGCACCAATATTTTCCACATTTTTAGAAAATCTGAAAGTCAACATGAAGCAGTTTTTAGACCAAAATTATTAAAGCTGGGTAAGGCATACCAGGAGTCATCTCTGAGAATATGACAGGACAAATATTTTCTATACAATTATACATCAATTATTAGAATTATCTAGAGTGTTAAAAGTATTCAAGATTCATCCTTACTATCAATTTGAAAGTTTTTCTTGAACGTAGCCTGGAGAGCACTCATTTATCTAAAGCTAAACGTTTTTTATATTCCTGAGTTACATTTCAGGAAAAGAGAAAGTTCAAGGGAAAAAAGAAAAAACCCCACGTGGGTTGTATTCACTGAGATAGAAAAGGTGGTTCACTACCGCACTTTGGAGAGAGGGAGAGTGGAATATGTGTGGTAAAGCTGGATGCCTCTGCTTGAATTTGGACTGGACCTGGGACTGGGTCAAGGCCAGAAGAACACAAGACTAAGCATTATTATCTTGGGGCTTAGACCCACCTGACAGTGTTGTAGCCATGCGTTCCGGGATACAAACTCACTCAGATGGACAATGCAGATAGTGGAATGCAGTTTATTACACCGCAAGCCCAAGGCAGAATCTCCTCTTAGCCAAGGACCCCGACCAGCATTTGTGAAAATCTTTTATACCCCATGTGTACGTGTCTGAACCCACCACTCCAAATTCCTTGAGACTTACATAAACCAAGGAAAATACAATCCAAATAAACCCATCATTCACGTGCTATGTGCTCATGTGCTCAAACAGTCAAACAATTAGCCAATAATCAATAAACCCGAGGTTACACTCTGATTGATACAGAAAAATTTATGGCCTCTCTGGAGGAAGGGGTGATTAGTGTATGTTTTCTCTTAGGCGATGAGTAACCTAGATCCGATCTTCAAGGTTCCCCTGTCTGGAGGGGGTCTTATCCTTCTGTTGTTGTTTTCATAGGCACTAAACACAGAGTTCAGAGTCCACTGGAAAGGTGGCCGAGCATGATCAGCATGAACAGGCCTAAGAGGGAGTCCAGGCCCTATGAACTCCTTCTTCAAGAGCACCCACACAACAGTCCTAGAAAGCTCTTGAGGATACTCCCTCTCCCTTGGACACGATCCCATCTGGTTCTCTATTCCACCAGCCACAGGGAAGGACTTTTCACCTCTGTGTCCTTGCAGAACACTTTATGACCCCGGCAGGACACAGGGAGCCAGGCAAGAGTGGAGGGGGCAGCTGCACTGACCCGATGGGTTTCCAGCAAAGTAGCAGGAAAATCCCATAGAAAGAGGAGCCTGACTGGCTACAGTTCATGGGGTTGAAAAGAGTCAGACATGACTGAGCCAGTGGGGGTGAGGACGAGGTGGTTCCACCAATCAGATGATCAATACACCACTGACTGCCCACCAAAGCAACCTGCAAGAGGCCAGAGGGCAGCCAGTGCTGCGGAGGGCAGAGGATGAAAGCCTAGACCATCCTCCAAGCACAGGGCATGACAGGCCTGCCTGCACTTGGAAATCAGCTGAATAAAACACCATCTAGGATATTCTTTTAAAAAGTCTCTCAGTAGGGGCGTTGGTGGTTCGGTGGTAGAATTCTCACCTATCACGTGGGAGACCCAGTTTAATTCCTGGTCAATGCATTGTGGTCATGTTTGTTTCGGGCTTCCTTGGTGGCTCAGATGGTAAAGAATCTGCCTGCAATACAGGAGACCTGGGTTGGGAAGATCCCTTGGAGAAAGAAATGACAACCCACTCCAGTAGTCTTGCCTGGAGAATCCTATGGACAGAGGAGCATGGTGAGCTGCAGTCCAAAGGGATCTCAAAAAGTCGGACATGACTGAGCAACTAACACACATACCCTCTCTACATCCGAAAGAGACCAAATTCCAGGTTTCTGAAGGGCCAAGAGGGCCCTCTTCTGAATGGGCAAGCTGTTCCTGTCCTTGGAAGACAGGTCCCACAGAAGATAGCTTTGAGAGGGACACCAAAGTAAAGGAACGATCCTGAGATGTCAGCATGTTATTATCAAGTGATGTCATAACTCTTACATGAGGAAAGAATATGATGTTAACTGGTTTGGTCCCTTCTCTTTGAATGGAAACTCTGTTAAGTAAGACTCTGGGTTTACCATGCCAGGAGGAAAAAGTGGAGGCCAGAGCTGGCCAGCCCAGGCTGTTCACGGCATCTCAGCTCCAACAGCCAGCCTGAGGTCAAGGAACCTGAGGCCTAGACTCAGCGGCATTTAGAAACTCTGTGCAGAAATGTTCTGCACTGGACCTTTAAGCAAAATACAGTTCCGATCTGGGCGGAAAGAGCGTGACTCGTGTGCGTGCAGACGCTGGAAGAAAGAAAGTTTTCCCCTGACCGAGAATCGAACTCTGGCCGCGGCGGTGAGAGCGCAGAATCCTTGCCACTCACTAGACCACCAAGGAACTGTAGAGAAGAAGTTATTTCGCTTCTTCAGGAGAAAGATGAGTGTAAGAATCGTCAGAAAGCAGTGTAATCGTCAGAATACCTCAGCGGCCTGCTGCTGAGCCTGCTGCCTAACCTCCTGCCTTTCGCCTTTGCCGATGCAAATGCAAATCTCCGCGGTTGGGTGGTGGGGGTAGGGGAGAGCAACCTGTTTCCGTCCGGTTTCGGTCCAGGGACCTTCCGCGTGTGAGGCGAACGTGATAACCACCACACTACGGAAACGGGTCAACCTCCGTTACTTAACACTGTATCCATGAAATCCCGGATGCTGCCACCAGCATCCACACCACCAAATTGTAACACTCAAACAGGAACCTTGAAGCCCTGCTTTAGGGTTCCTCATCTCCCCTCAAGAGAGGACCCTCGGGCCCCCATAGGCTGCATTCGGGGTCCCGCACCCAACGTAGAGGCCTCAAACCCTTAACTCCGCACCCGAGCTCAGGGGTCGCCCCAGCCGATTGCCGAGCTCCCGGAAGCCGCAGGAGGCGGGGACGGTGGGTGCGTCTAGGCCAGGAGACTCCGCTGCCCAGCGGTGTGGAGGCCGCCCCTCCCGCGCCGCGGGCCCGCGCCTCGGTGGCCCTCGTCATGGCGCAGGCGGTCGGCATTCTGGGGTCTCAGGAACGGTCGACGCTTCCAATCCCCCGGGACCCGCCCTCTCCGCTGCTCCTTTGTTCCTGACTCCTGTGATCTTTCTCTGCATGCCGGCTCGCCGCTGCACTTTCTGGTGTTCTCCTGGCGAAAAGGAGTCTCTTTGGTGGTCTCTAAAATGTCACCCCACTGTCCCTGGGTGGGCTCAAGCCACCAACCTTTACGGTTAACAGCCGAACGCGCTAACCGATTGCGCTGCAGAGACAGCAGTACTGGCCATTCCTGGAGTCTTTGGAGTGGACACTTCTTCCTAGGATAAGACCCCTGCCCCCAGGGAAACGGTGCCATTTCCGTGCCTTCTACCGACCACAGATGCCAGAGCCCCCAGAGATACCAGGGGCCAGGGCTCCAATCCTGCGGGCTTGAACCGAAATAGATCCATGGACAGCTGAACACAGGTGGGCTCCCGTGATGGCTCTTCCCACTTCCTCGCCTACACCCAACGAGTGAGAGTTTGCCCACCCTGGCATAGGCCTGCGGGGCTGTGCTTAGGTCTCCCGTGTCCACCAGGGGATTTCCACCAGAGTGGGCTTCCCTGGGGTTCAGACGGTGAGAATTCGCCTGCAGTGGAGCACACCCGCGTTCAATCCTTGGTTTGGGACTATCCCCTGGAGGAGGGCGTGCAACCCACTCCAGTATTTTTACCTGAAGAATCCCCATGGACGAGGAGCCTGGCGGGCTAAGTCCATGGGGCGGCAAAGAGTCGGACAGGACTTAGCGACTAAGCACTGAGGTCGCGGGGATGATAGTTCTGTGTCCGCATGCCGGCAACAGAGTCGGGCACTCACTTGGGATGCTCTAGGACTTGGATGAATACATTATCGTCTTTAGCCCTCGTCCCATGAAGACCGTTGAGAATGGAAATACAGAAAAGTTTTCGAAGTGAACGGTTCTTTCTTAAAAGCCTTCATCCCAGTTTTTGGAATCTGCAGCATCCAGTGGGGTGAGCAATGGAAAGGCCCCCGGAGCAGCCCCAGCTGAGTGGAGCTCCCGCATTCCAGCCTGGGTAGCCTGCGTTCTGTGAGGTCCACCTGGGAGCGGGAAAGGGTGAAAACCAAGCTGGGAAGGCTGGTTTGGGAGGAAGGCATTGAGACCTCCCAGGAGGCTTGGGCAGGAATCCTTAGAGCTGAACATAGCTTCAGTCTGGTAGCAGAGTGGGGAAGGAGGGAAAGGGCTGGTGCAGGCAAGAATCAAGGAGGCCTAAGGAGAGGGGAGGAAGGAGAGAATAAAAGAATTTGTGCTTCTACCCTTCCCCCCTCCCTCTCTTGCCTTCTCTCTTCTTGGTCTTCTTCCCATCCCTACAACTGAGAAATCTTGATACACCCACTTCTGAGAAGAGAGACCCAACTATCTGTGCTCGGGTGCACAAATTCTGGATTGTAAAAATAGTTCTGTCCTTATGTGGCCTTAGACAAATAAAGAAAATTTCTTGTGCCTCCCTTCTTTCTGTTTTAAAATGGGAGGAATGAAAGCATTTGTTGTCAGAGGTGCCTGGGTTTAGAAACTACTGGATGAATCATATTATCAGCTGTGAAATCATAAATATTGTTGTCTCTATTCTCAGAATCTTTTGACAAACTCTATGCTTATTTATTTCACCTTGAATTAACTTGATACTTCTAGAAATTTCTGTAAACGGAATCAAGACAATGGCTCCCATGATTGCTCTTGCAGTTTGGTCCGTAAGTTTTCTTGAAGTTTGCTCAGATGTAGCTGGACCACCCTTCATTGCCAGTTCTCTGCTTGTGGATCAGGATCGATATGCAGTCTCGATGAAATGGGAAGAACACACATCTCCACCCATCCCAGTTCTAACCTTACCTGATTCTGTCCTTGCCCCTTGTGAGAGCCCAGTTCTCCACATTTCCTGGCCATTCTGCGATCACTCAACATCCTTTCTATGGATTTATTTTCTTCCTTTATGAGTCAAAGTCCATTTCAGGTCCTTGTGCCCATAAACCTTGACTTTGTGTTGTTTGTTACCACTCAACAGCTTGATTTTCCAAAAAGAAGATGCATATTCTCACCCTGGAGCCGTGAACTTCCTCCTCATAACAAGAGCCTCCCCTTTGCCTCCTTCCTCCTGAGTCAACCTCTCTGTCCAGTCTTTTGGAACAAAATACATCTCCAGGCAATACTAGCCATCCTTCTGTGTTTTTTGGGCAGCCAAAAACTGGTGCTATTTTTTTTTGTTATGTATATTGGCTTAGGGAAGAAACACTTTTATTAGGATACAATGAAGAAGTAAAGATTATTATTCTGAGCCCTGATAGGATTTATACCTATTATACATGCAAATATTTAATGTGTTGGTATTTTGGGTATATAAGTACTGTCTATACTGTAAGACAACTTGACTGTGCATCCTCTATGATTCAGCAATCAGTGCTCTTGAGTACCTTGATATTTGTATGCCTTTTTTAAAACTGCAATTTCTAGATTTGATATGTTAAGAAATGGAAGAGAAACTGATTTGACTGACCTGACCAAACAGTCTGTGACTGCCTAAGTGTCAGAGCCGTGCCTCATGTCCTCCACATGCGGTTGATTTTGAGTCACCCCAGGTTAGTTTGGGTCTTCCCTAGTGGCTCAGCAGGTAAAGAATCTGCCTGCAGTCCAAGAGACCCAGGTTAAATCCCTGGGTTGGGAAGGTCCCCTGGAGAAGGGAATGGCCACCCACTCCAGTATTCTTGCCTGGAGAATCACCTGGACAGAGGAAGCTGGCATGCTCCAGTCCATGGGGTCACAAAGTAAGACAAGACTGAGTGAGGTTCATTTCACTTCTAGGTGAGTATAGCTGGTTTCTCTGAGTGTTTGATGTAAATGGTTATTTTTACTTATACTGTAAATCTAACAAATACACACTTGTTGTGAGAAAACCTTACCCCTCCCAAATCAGAAATGTGTGAAGAAAAGGAGAGTTCTCTTGCCTCCATTCCCACTTCACTGCTGACACACTTTACATGTTACAGATAAGAGGTGGTGGCGGCGGCTTTGGAGTGTAATCTGTACTATGGGAAAACTAAGGGACCCAGGAAATCCCACGTCCTGCCCTGACAGCCATCTGCCCTCTTGGAGCAATGAGAAAAGGGTGAAGGCAAGGAAAAGGCAAATAACACTCTTATTTGCAGAAATTTTACCTCAAGATGGGTCATTCTGCTTAACCAGGGCAGAATATGTAGTTGATAATGGAGACCTAGGGAACTCTTCCCTGGCACAAAACCCAAAGTGGATTTTACCTCATTTTCTGAGGTGAGAGTGAACTGAGCCTATCAAAGGAGAGGAGCAGAAAGAAAGCAAAAGGGATGTGCACCTACCCTGTGTTCAAGTCTTGGGAGTAGAAAGGGGACATACAGAGGCTGAAGAAGCAGATACCCTTTCCCTGGCAGTGGAGAGAAGGTAGCTGCCAAAGAGGTTTCATGGTGTAATGGTGAGGACCCTGGATCCAGCTATCCGAGTTCAAATCTCATGGAACTTTTCTGTTTAGTTAGAAAAGTTGTCCCTGTGACTAAATGGTGATGTCGAGGCGCTGCGATGTCGATAATCAGCCGGAAATCTCGACAGCTTTAGGGTTGAGAGCTCCAGACCTGAATGAGAAGAACTGTGTTTTATTCAAGTTTTCTATTCTTCCGAATTTTTATTGGCCCTGTCCCAGTTTGTTATGATTTTATTCAGAGTTTCTTGCTCTTAAGTCTGCGTTGGACACGCAAAGCCGCTATTCGATCAAGATTCGAACCTTCACTCCTGCAAATCTCGTCCTTTGGCCCCAAGCTCAGACCGAAAGAGGTCGCAGATTTCGGCGTCTGAGGAGACCCCAGGTGCCCGACCCAGGGCCGCCCGACCAGGCTGCTCCGGGGCCCGAAGGGGAGACGTGCCGCTGGGAGTCCGGAGCCGGGGGCTGGGTTCCCTTCGTTCTGCCGCGACTCTGCTCCCCCGAGATGATTTCTCACGACGTGAGCGGATGGAAGCATTTGTGTCCTCTACTGCTCGGGAGAAAAGTACGGATGAGGCCGGTGATGGACCTGAATAGTTTCCCTTTCGCGGTGCTAAGAAACATCTCTCTGATCTTTATAATTTGGAACTTTCAGCAGTTACAAGGAAAGGTGTGAGGCCGGCGAAAACATCCGAGGAAGGGCAAAGATTAGGAGAGAACAGACGATGAGCCAGAAGCAGAAAGGGACTGGAAGAGAGAGGAGCGGGCAGGTACTGCGGCGGGGCGGTCGCTGGGTTAGGGCGACCACAGCACCTCACTGCGAGCAGCCCCCACCCTTTACTGAGGTGTCCAGGGACCCGATTCACGATTCACCCCACATCGCAAAGCTTCTGGCCTGGCATTTATTCTGACAAAGTTCCCTTTGCGGGTTCCGTGTGGAGTGGTGAGGTGGTTATGTAGATCTGCAGGTGGCAGCTGCCTTGGAGATGACTGGCGGGCAGGGAACTACACAGACACTCCACTTTCAGCTTTGCAGGCCGGTCTGCAGCGTTGGCTCCGGAAAATCCGAGCCTCAATATTTGCTTAGAGATAAGGAGATTTATAGCCAAACAGTCAGTAAAAGTGGTTATCCCTGGAAAAAAGGAACATGGGAAGGGATCAGGAAACTACTGTTTTGGGGCATGTGTAACATTGTATTATATACACGATATTTTCAAAAGTTCATTGCTTGTATTTTTTATTTAAATTTGTGTGTAGTCATATGTATCACTCTTTAAAAATTATGGGTCTATTGTCATGTGTAGGGGAGTGTTTTCCACTGTAAAACCATGATTTTTTTTTAAAAAAGTTCAGCATTTTGGAAGGAAGGAGTTGGACCATTATTGCTCTTTTGTTGAGCTGATCAGATGAGTTGATAAACTCACAGATCCTCCCAGTCCTGGAGATTACTGCAGGTCAAAGAGGACTGCTTTACTCTTCTTGCCACCTGAGAAGCTCAGGGGCAGCATGGATTCAAATTGCAGGGAGCTGGAGAGGCACAGCATGGCGCACTTGGATGCACTTGGCGACAAAGGGCCGCTCTGGTTCTGAACCCCAGGGCAGTAACGTCCGGGCAAGAAGAGACCAGTAGGAGAAGGGCAGCATCTCCTTTAAGTCCTATACTTTCAGCATCCAACAATGCTCTTGAAGACACACAGTGAAAGAGTGGGAATAGATTAGGGAAAAAGAAGAAATCCTCGGTGATTTCCTTATCTAAACCACTCCTGAGGATGAAGTGAGTACAGGCAGGGACCAGGCCCTCCTGGCACCAGTGAAGGTGGGTGGAGTTCTTCTCAGCAGCTGGAGCCAAAGCAGACCGCCTTGGCTAGGCGGCCAGTGAGTAAGCAGGCCTTCTTCTTCCTCAGCTGGGTAGCACTTGAACTTACAGCACTGGAATGTGTCCCTCTAGGCTTTTGATGGGTTCCAAAGAAACAAGAGATAGGTTTCTTTCTTTTTTTATAATTTTTTTCTCCAGCTTTATTGAGATATAATTGACATATAACACTGTGTGAGTTTAGGGTGTGCAGCATGTTGATCGGATACAGTTATATATGGCAAAATGATTCCCACCAGAGCATTAACTAGCTCCATCCCATCACATAATACTCATTTCTTTTTTGTGATGAGAATATTTATGATCCACTCTCTTGCATCTTTCATGTACACATATAATGAAGTGCTTCGACAAAGTTTACACCCAGGTAACTGACACCTTAAGCTGTGACAAGAATTCCTTGGCAGTCTAGTGGTTAGAACTTGGTGCTTTCACAGCTGTGGGCCAGGGTTTGTGGAACTAAGATCCCACAGTCTGTGTTCAGTCATGAATGCTCCGTCATATCCAACTCTGTGGGATGCCATGGACTGTAGCCCACCAGGCTCCTCTCTTCATGGGATTTTCCAGCCAAGAATACTGCTGCTGCTGCTGCTGCAGTGGGTTGCTATTTTCTACTCCAACAACAGATAGGTTTCTTCTTAATGCACTTAAGGTCGGTAGTGGCTGGTGGCTAGATGGTTTGTTTGCTGATATGGCAGGCAACCTTTTTCATTCACATTCCTTCCCTCTCCCTTCTGATCTCATTTGTTTGGCTGCACTCATTGGAGTCCATGGGCAAGAAAGACCTGGAAATGCTGGTTGCCAGGGACACAGATCAAGCACACAGATCAGGAGCAAAAGGTAAACAGGAAACCAGGAAGGGTGGAGAATATTTAGCCCAAGTGTAATGAGCCCAACATCTGGGGGCCCTCCTTTTAGTCCTGGTGCCACCATTTCCCTTTGACCTTGGGTCAACTCCAATTTGCTAGGCGAATTTTGCAAGTGTCATATGAAAGAAATAATAAGTACTTCATGAAGCTATTGTGTAAATTAAATGAGATAATCAAATAATACAGCTGGTAGAGCATGTGGCTAATATTAAGGATGTTCCGGCAGGAAACAATCAAAGATAAGCTCGTACTTCAATCTTTTGTAACATTTGAATACATTTTTAAAACATTTCAATAAATTTTGTCTTTATGAATTTATTCATAATTTGTGAATGAATTCACATTCACAAAATAAATTTGTGAATTTATAAAAAATTTTAAATGGAATTTATAAATCATATGCCCACAAAAGGAACTTTCTAATATCAGCTTTGTTCATAACGGTTTCCAAATTGAAAACCATTCAAATGTCCATCACAAAGTGAATATATATGATTGTGACATAGTCACTCAAAGGAATACTACTCTTCAATAAAATGAAACAAGTTCCTGGTAGATGGCAACGATATGGATTAAAACATCACCCTGAGTGATGAAAAGAGTATATACTCTGTGGATCCACTTATGCAAATTACTAGATGAGGCAAACTAATCCCTAGTGAAAAGAACTAGATTATTGAGTACGTGGGACAGGGAGTGGCAGGGGGATTGACTGCAAAGGGGCTCAAGGGGATATTTTGGAGTGCTGGAGATGTTCTTGAACAGGGTACTGGTTCCATGAGTATGCTCAGTTGTAAAACGTCATCAAACTTGAAATGGATAGATTGCATTATTTTTATTAATCCTTAAGAAATTTGATTTTTAAAAAGTAATCAGAAGAATCATTTCAAATTTTAATAACTTAACTCAATTATAATCATTATTATTATTAGCATTAGAGGGTTCTTTTAGAACTGTATATCTCTTAAGGTAAACAATTTGAAAGTTCAACAGTTTCTTGATTTTTGTATTTTTTCATTAAATATATGCACTGGAATGTGAAGTCAAGTGGGCCTTAGAAAGCCATCACTATGAACAAAGCTAGGGGAGGTGATGGAATTCCAGTTGAGTTATATCAAATCCTGGAAGATGATGCTGTGAAAGTGCTGCACTCAATATGCCAGCAAATTTGGGAAACTCAGCAGTGGCCACAGGACTGGAAAAGGTCAGTTTTCATTCCAGTCCCAAAGAAAGACAATGCCAAAGAATGCTCAAACTACCGCACAATTGCACTCATCTCACATGCTAGTAAAGTAATGCTCAAAATTCTCCAAGCTAGGCTTCAGTAATACGTGAACCGTGAACTTCCAGATGTTCAAGCTAGTTTTAGAAAAGGCAGAGGAACCAGAGATCAAATTGCCAACATCTGCTGGATCATCAAAAAAGCAAGAGAGTTCCAGAAAAACATCTATTTCTGTTTTATTGACTATGCCAAAGCCTTTGACTGTGTGGATCACAATAAACTGTGGAAAATTCTGAAAGAGATGGGAATACAAGACCACTTGACCTGCCTCTTGAGAAATCTGTATGCAGGTCAGGAAGCAACAGTTAGAACTGGGCATGGAACAACACACTGGTTCCAAACAGGAAAAGGAGTACGTCAAAGCTGTATATTGTCACCCCGCTTATTTAACTTCTTTGCAGAGTACATCATGAGAAACGCTGGACTGGAAGAAACACAAGCTGGAATCAAGATTGCTGGGAGAAATATCAATAACCTCAGATATGCAGATGACATCACCCTTACGGCAGAAAGTGAAGAGGAACTAAAAAGCGTCTTGACGAAAGTGAACGTGGAAAGCGAAAAAGTTGGCTTAAAGCTCAACATTCAGAAAACAAAGATCATGGCATCCAGTCCCATCACTTCATGGGAAATAGATGGAGAAACAGTGGAAACAGTGTCAGACTTTATTTTTTGGGGCTCCAGAATCACTGCAGATGGTGACTACAGCCATGAAATTAAAAGACGCTTACTGCTTGGAAGAAAAGTTATGACCAACCTAGATAGCATATTGAAAAGCAGAGACATTACTTTGCTGACTAAGGTCCGTCTAGTCAAGGCTATGATTTTTCCAGTAGTCATGTATGGATGTGAGACTTGGACTGTGAAGAAGGCTGAGTGCTGGAGAACTGATGCTTTTGAACTGCGGTGTTGGAGAAGACTCTTGAGAGTCCCTTGGACTGCAAGGAGATCAAACCAGTCCATTCTGAAGGAGATCAACCCTGGGATTTCTTTGGAAGGAATGATGTTAAAGCTGAAGCTCCAGTACTTTGGCCACCTCATGCGAAGAGCTGACTCATTGGAAAAGACTCTGATGCTGGGAGGGGTTGGGGGCAGGAGGAGAAGGGGGCGACCGAGGATGAGATGGCTGGATGGCATCACGGACTCGATGGACGCGAGTCTGAGTGAACTCCGGGAGTTGGTGATGGACAGGGAGGCCTGGCGTGCTGCGATTCGTGGGGTCGCAAAGAGTCGGACACGACTGAGCGACTGAACAGAGAACTGGACCCAGAAATGCGAAGAGGCCTGCCTGGGGTGGGAAGGGGTGAGTGGGAGGATAGCATCTAAGCAGTATCTCCAGCGATGACTAAGGCGTGTAATAAGCAAGGCAGCTGACCACGCAAAAAATGAAGCCTCTGACAGCAGGACACTGGTGAGGAAATGGCTAGTGGCAGCCTCTCACAAGACAGGCCGACGACGAGAAGTCCGGCACGTGGCACCTCCAGCACCCCCAAAACCAATTGCTGTAGTTTCGGATGGTCCCGTACAGCAGCGCTCCCACAGCTATAGCAAGACCGACTTTTCTGCTTTTCCACGGACAGACCAGGGGAAAGCGCGAACGCAGTCCCCCACTACCACAAATTATGCAGTCGAGTTTCCCACATTTGGGGAAATCGCAGGGGTCAGCACATCCGGAGTGCAATGGATAAGCCTCGCCCTGGGAAAACCACCTTCGTGATCATGGTATCTCCCCTGCCAGGTAAGTATGAGTTGCCTGCCGGCCGCCCCACCACAACCTCATACGCCCTGCACTGTACACACACGCTCACTTTCCTCCCCGCATCCCCGAGCCTTCTTGGGCCTTCCACACAAAGGATCGACGCACTTTCAAGCAAAAACTCCTCAGTTCTCTCCCACGCCACGGGAGACCATATCGTGTTTAAGCGCCAGATGACGGACCAGCAGCCCCTGCGCTCGGATATCTACATACGACACGCCCCTCCGTGACGTCACGGGAACCCGCGCTTCCCTCCAGCCCACGCCCCGCCCTAGTCCCCGCCTCCCTCCTCCCACGCCGTCCGGCCCGGCCAACCCGGCGGAGGGCGCCCTCTGGGGGAAGTGACGTCCGCCTCCCGCTCCTGGGCGCGCGCGGCTGCCTGCCTTTTTTGTCCTGCCCAGTCCCGGTCTGGCGGTCGGCTGAAGCCTGTGCACCTTTTTTCAAATAACAGCGTTCAATGGGGAGAACGGAACATTTAGCAGTCCAGGGGAAACCGGTTCCTTTCAAATCCAATTGTCTTTGTGATGTAGTATTGTGTGTTTGTCTAGTAAAACGCACTAAGCGTCGCGACGGGCCGTGAACTTCTGTTCTTCAGAATTCAATGTCACTGATTGAGAATTTCACTCATGTTTGGTTCAAACATTTTTTATTAGTATTCCTAAACACCTTAGTTTATTCAGTAATCGATGTCTCAGTATCTTATTTTCTTTTTTGAAACTACCTAGTTAATTAACTTCCATCAGTTAAGTCTAGCACAACTCTAGGACTTTACCAAATATCTGGAAAGATCATTTGAAGCAGACATCTCTAAACTATAATTTTTTTTAAGAGCTTACCCAAAGCTCTTATCTCATTTACATTTACTTTAAGCTTTCATCATATCAAGTTGTTTTCCTCGCAAAAGATATAACAGGGTCTTATTTATTAAACCTAGGTACAATAAAGTTCAAAATTGGGAAAGGAGTATGTCAAGGCTGTAAAATATTGTCTCCCTGCGTATTTAACTTATATGCAGAGTACATCATGCAAAGTGCCAGGCTGGATGCCTCCCAAGATGGAGTCAAGATTGCCCAGAGAAACATCAACAACCTCAGATATGCAGATGATACCACTCTGATGGCAGAAAGCAAAGAGGAACTAAAGAGCCTCTTGAGGAAAGGGAAAGAAGAGAGTGAAAAAGTTGGCTTAAAGCTCAACATTCCCAAAACTAAGATCGTGGCATCTGGTCCCATCACTTCATGGCAAATAGATGGGGGAAAAGTGGAAACCATGGCAGATTTTATTTTCCTGTGCTCCGAAATCACTGCGGACGGTGACTGAGAGCCAGAAGAATCGACGGTTTCGATTTGTGGATGCTGGGTAAGACTCTTGAGAGTCCTTGGGACAGCAAGGAAATCCAACCAGTCAATCCTAAAGGAAATCAACTCTGAGATTAACAAAGCTATGCAGATGACAACACCCTTATGGCAGAAAGCGAAGAAGCGCTGAAGAGCTGCTTGATGAAAATGAAAGAGGAGGGTGAAAAAGTTGGCTTAAAACTCAACATTCAGAAAACTAAGATCATGGCATCTGGTCCCATCACTTCATGGGAAATAGATGGGGAAACAGTGGAAACAGTGTCAGACTTTATTTTTGGGGGGGTTCCAAAATCCCTGCAGATGGTGACTGCAGCCAAGACATTAAAAGATGCTTAGTCCTTGGAAGGAAAGTTATGACCAACCTAGATAGCATATTGAAAAGCAGAGATATTACTTTGCCAACAAAGGTCCGACTAGTCAAGGCTATGGTTTTTCCAGTGGTCATGTATGGATGTGAGAGTTGGACTGTGAAGAAAGCTGAGCGCCAGAGAAACGATGCTTTTGAACTGTGGTGGAGGAGACTCTTGAGAGGAGATTCAACCAGTCTATCCTAAAGGAGACCAGTCCTGGGTGTTCATCGGAAGGACTGATGCTGAGGCTGAAACTCCAATACGTTGACCACCTCAGGAGAAGAGTTGACTCATTGGAAAAGACTCTGATGCTGGGAGGGATTGGGGGCAGGAGGAGAAGGGGACGACCGAGGATGAGATGGCTGGATGGCATCACAGACTCGATGGACATGAATCTGAGTCGACTCCGGGAGTTGATGATGGACAGGGAGGCCTGGCGTGCTGCGATTCATGGGGTCGCAAAGAGTCGGACATGATTGAGCGACTGAACTGAACTGATTAAATTGAAATACTTTAACATAGGAATAGAATCAAAAGAGCTCAATCATATAAAAGCATATTTATATATATTCTTCTCTCTGTTGATATACCTAAATGACTCCATCAGCATTTACCTACATTAACAGAAGTTACTTTTGAATTTAAGATGTTTCAAAATTTTACATATTTGTATTTTGTGCATTATCTGAAAATTTAAAAATAAACCTATATAGTTTAGGGGCTTCCCAGGTGATACTAATGGTAAAGAACCCACCTGCCAATGCAAGAGACACAAGAGATGTGGGGTCTATCCCTGGTTCAGGAAGATTCCCTGGAGGAGGGTATGACCACCCACTCCATATTCTTGCCTGGAATCCTCTCAAGGTCAGAGGAGCCTGGCAGGCTACAGTCATTGGGGTCCAAAAGAGTCAGACAGGACTGAAATGACTTAACATGAACCCATGCACCTTTTGCTACAACTTAGAATAATTTAAAAATAGATTTGAAGGAAAACATGCAAAAAAGATAACAATAGTTCCTTCCAGGAAGTGGGACTATGGATGACTGCTTATTTTCTTCTTTAGATATATTTAATATTTTTAATTTAAAAAATTAATGACCTGGAAGTGAAAGAACAGAAGCGCTATGGAAGAGGTATTAGAAAGGTGAGAGGAAAGGATAAAAGGGAGGAAAAATCTAGTTCTTGCAGAAGGTGTGTTTAAGTTGGGGATTCAAGGGGAGCAGCTCTTAGAATAAGAAAGGTGTTTGCCAGGCAAGTGGGTCATGAGGATACTGCAGTTTTATTTGTGTTATGTGACTCCTCCTTGGTGTTTTGTCAAACAAATATACAGTCTTAAATTTCTTGCCAAACATTTTTACCATTTGTGTTCCTCTTTGATGGGCACTATATCCTGTGGAGCCAGGCAGGCTTCCAGTTCAAAATGCTGATTTCAGATTCCCACTCACTGACTGAGTGACTAGACGAGTGTTTTAACCTTCCATGTCTCAGATTTCTCATATGTGAAATGAGGATGATGATATGATAGAAGCATGTTGAAGGAATAAAGTGAGTACGCCCATGTAAAACTTGTAGACCATGCCTGGGCACATGGCACTTTGCATGTCATCATTGAGTGTAAGATCTTGCATTTTGGCACTGCACTGCATAAAGTCTGGGTGCGGTTTTAAGTTACTGATACCTTACAGTGGCAGTGGTAGCCTCCTGGGCTAGTGGGATCTGCCAGTTTACTAGTTCATCTGATCAGCTCATCAAAAGAACAGTAGTCCAATTCCTTGCTTCAAAAATCCCCCAACCAAAAAAAAAAAAAATTAAGGTTTTAAGGTGGAAAACCTTCTTACACGTGACACACAACCCAGAATTTTATATAAGATTATATTTATGTATGACTATGTAAAAATTTAAAGTTAAAATATAAGCAATGCACCTTACTATGCATATATGTGTGTATACACACACATACACACACACACACACACATGTGAATGATACCAAATTACATATACCCCAAAGAGTATCCACTGGCCCCAGTCAGGTTCCCACTCCCACTCCCCCATCAACATAACCACTTTCACTGACTGCTTGGCTATTGATCTCCTTATCTCTAAATAAATATTGATATTGGCACTCAGATTTTCCAGTTTCCCACCCAGACCCTGAAGACCAGCCTGCAAAGGGGAAAGTGAATTTGTGTGTTTCCTTGCCTCACCAGTCATCTCTAAGGTAGCCCATAGGTCTTGCATTCACCTGCAAACCCACACCGCCCACCTCACCCTTCCTCATGGAACAGGCAAAGGAAAATGCCAGAACAAATGCCAGGCCAGCAGCTTTGCAATTTGGGGTGAACCGGATTCCTGGACACCTCAGTAAAGGGTGGGCGCAGCTCCTGAGTGAGGCGCTGTGATGCCCCAACCCAGCGATGGCTCCCACCGCTGTACCAGCCCGCTCCCCTGCCTTCCAGTCCCTTTCTCTCTTCTGGCTCATTCTCTGTTCTCTCCTGCTCTTGTCCTTCCTGGGATGTTTTCACCGGCCTCACACCTTTCTTTTCCCGAAGTCCAAAGACAGGTAAAGCCTTTAACTGTGTGGATCACGACAAACTGATCTCTTTCCAGCTGCAGCCACATGGACCACACGGACTAAACCTCTGCCCAGAAGCACAAATGGTCGGATGAAGGAATAGCAAACACCAAGAGCCAGCAGCTTCCTTCGGGGGCCCCTCAGCTCAAGTTCGGGGCGTCTCTTGGGCGCAATGTGCGGCAGGGGCGCTCAGGTGACCGTCTGCCCTAGGAACATCTCGGCTTCCCGATGGGAACGAAAAGGCTGAGTGGACTCCATCTCTCCAGCTGTCTGGAGAAATGCCATGCTACGGACACACTATTAGGCGAAAACTGCATACTGCGAAACACAGGTGGCTCTGCCTAGGTCCCTAAGTATGCTTGCTTTTGGTGCAAGGGAGGAATAAACTTTTCTCAGGTCTCTGTGGCACAATCGGTTAGCGTGCTTGGCTGTTAACCGAAAGGCTGGTGGTCAGAGCCCACCCAGGGACTTTTTTCACTATTTTAGAATGTAAACGATGTAGGATTGCTTCTAGCCTGGGCATCCTCTCCCAAGCTTCACTACTACCCTACTCTACTGTGTCTTGTACACACACACACACACAGAAGGACGTACGACCAGATAGTACCTGATCCGCAGAGAGGATCTCTGCAGAAAAACAGGTTGACTGGGAATCCTAGAATTCATGAAAGAGTAGGCTCATCATCATCACCCTGTAAACTCCTTTTACCAATGAAGTTTCTTCCACTGTTAGTAGTAGTCTCTATTTAACTTTTTCCATATATTTTTCCGAATAATTTTGTTCTATTCTTTTCCTCCATTTTTCATTCATTGAATCATAGAAAAGGCAAGAGAATTCCAGAAAGACATCTATTTCTGCTTCATTGACTCCGCTAAAGCCTTTGTTTGGATCACAACAAATTGTGGAAAATTCTTCAAGAGATGGGAATACGAGACCACCTTACCTGCCTCCTGAAAAACCTGTATGCCGGTCAAGGAGAGAGGAAACCAGTCAGGAAAGGAAATCAACCCTGAATATTCACTGGAAGGACTGACGGTGAAGCTGAAGTTCCAAGCCTCACTCCACGCAGCAGGCCTTCATTTTGTGTTTAAAATATGAATCTAAAAGCTTGCAAAAAAGTCAAGTTGTTTCCGCCCGGTTTCGAACCGGGGACCTTTCGCGTGTTAGGCGAACGTGATAACCGCTACACTACGGAAACCACACGGTCATTTGTGTCTAGTGACATGTTCAAGAATTGCATGTTTGAACACACCTGACCTCCAAATTTCAAAGGAAGAGGACTCTGGAAACACAGGCAATCCATCAAGTAAGGATCTGCAGTTCCTGAAAGGGGCTGATTTAGGGTTCCACGCCTCTCCAGCAGCGAGGTCCCTGTGTGCCAGCTGTGCTCCCAAGCGCAGAGGTCGCCCCCGCTGAGTCCTCAGTTTTCAGGAGCCCTAGCAGCCAGGGGAGTTAGGTGAGTCTGATCCCCAGGAGGCCCGACGTCCTGCAAGGTCGACGCAGCCCTTCCAGGCTGCGAATGAGCGCTTTAGAGTCCCTTTTCATGGCGCCAGCGGACAGCGAGCTCGATGCTTTAAATTCCACTCGTGAAACGAATGACACGCCCTCTCCTCTGACCTGCCCTCCCCTCTGCTCCGATGCGCCTGACCCGTGCGCTCTCTCACAGCCCTTTCACAGCACCTCTTCTACGGCGCCATCCGGCACTGGGCGGGGCTGGGGGCAGGGGTTCCTCAGGAGGCACTGAGGTAATACAAGACTTGCATCACATTTTCACGTTTAGCAGGAAGTGCAGCAAAGGCTGAGGCTCAGGTCATTTGCTGCACTCATTTGCCGACCTGGCCCCGCATAAAGCCGTGGAGGAGCCAGGCGCGGTCCACGCAGATCTGACAGTCTTCATTCCTGTCTCATCAAATTTGAGATTATTCTTGAAGGACAGCTTTGCTTTACATTTGACAATGCCTGAAACGTCTTTTGTTTGTCTTTTTTAATTTTCCAGTTCAACATTTCATGGAGAGTGAATTTTAACAGAGAGGTAAAGGCGGTTTTCACCTTACAGCAGGCAGTTTCTTTTCGCTGAAAAACTTTAATCCAATGTTGTCTGTGTCTGTCTCTGGTTTCCTTTAGAAATAAAGCTTCTCAAGTTTAGGGATGCATGTGCCGTTTTCTCCAGCAGTGGCTTTTCTCCTTTTCTTAGTGCGGCGGTCACTGCGTTTCCTTCCCGTCTGAGGTTCAGGGGCTCAAACCCAGGAAGGCGCACCCAGGGTGCGCACCGGCCCCGAGGACCGCGGGGCTCCGACTGATTCCGCGTGGATTCCGAGTGCGGTCTGGAGGTCTGAGTCCCCAAAGAGGCGGACTTGAAAATAGCTTTAGATCAGGACGTTTCATGAGATTTCCCCTTGCTTTCCTCCCCTGCAGGTCCTAGTTTTCACCTCCCACGTCCAGAGGAGCGGGTTCGTCGTCGTTCTGTCGCGTCCGGCGTGCTGCCGACCCACTTGGACTGGACGAGGATGCAGTGGTCCTCTCTCGGTCAGGGTGGATGCACAGCGGGCGCCCGAGGGACCACAGACACACAGCGCCCTGCAGCACCAGGGGACGGGGTGGGGTCCAGAGTCGGCGATTGGAGCGCGCTGAAGGGAGGGATCCATCCCCTGTCACCGAAGAAATGCCAAGAAGAGAGACACAGCCCAAGACAAAGCGCAACACCGGCTGCCTCACACCTCCATCAGAGGTTCAGCCTCATCCTAGGCCGGTCAAAGTAAGCGCCGCAGATCGTGGGGGAAGACCTGCAATCCAGGTTTAGTGAGAGGTCAAGCTCTCTTCCGAACCTATTTCCTTGTGAAGCAGGGGCCACTTGGTTCTCAGCCGGTGAAGAGCGTGTCAATCTACTCCCTGAACTCTGTCCTGACTCCGGGGCCTCCCCTGATAATGGCAGGAGGACCAACTGCTTTTCCTCTGCGACCAGCTGAATCTGCAGAGCCTGACCTTCTTCACCTTTGGGTCTTTGGCTCGAGCCCTGGGGGAGAGTTGAATTCCTTCCCTTTTGTTCTCTGACCTCAAATCTGTTTGTCCCACATGTGGGCCAGGCTGATGCAAAGCTAAGTTTCTTCACAAGGGATGAAATTCCTGGTTTTCACAGAGATAATAGATGTCACCAGTAAAGACAATGTAGGGCCCAGATGAAAAGGTGAAGGGATATCAGGAGGTAAAAGTATCCTGCAGTCAGCCTTGTCCTGTCCCCTCCTTGGATTCAGACTGTGGCTTGTTCTGCAAGGTGACTCAGAGCAGAGAAAGGAGGAGGGCTGGTTGTAGGGCCCATTGGGCTTTCAGGTGGTAAGGAACTCCTCCCAAATTTCTTCAGTTCAGTTCATTCAGCCCTGTCTGACTCTTTGCGACTCCATGGACTGCAGCACTCCAGGCTTCCCTGTCCATCACTAGTTCCTGAGTTTGCTCAAACTCATGTCCATGGAATCGGTAATGCCATCCAACCATCTCATCCTCTGTCATCTCCTTATCCTTCGGCTCTCAAGCTTTCCCAGCATCAGGGTCTTTTCCAAAGAGTCAGCTGTTCACATCAGGTGGCCAAGTATTGGAGCTTCAACTTCAGCATCAGTTCTTCCAATGAATGTTCAGGACTGATATCCTCTATGTTTGACTGCTTTGATCTTTTGGATGTCCAAGGGACTCTCAAGAGTCTTCTCCAACACCACAGTTAAAAGCATCAATTAATTCTTTGGTACTCAGTTTTCTTTATAGTCCAGCTCTCACATCCGCACATTATTACTGGAAAAACCATAGCTTTGGTTAGACGGACCTTTATTGGCAAAGTAACGTCTCTGTATTTTAACATGCTATCTAGGCTGGTCATAGCTTTTCTTCCAAGGAGCAATTGTCTTTTAATTTAATGGCTGCAGTCACCATCTACAGTGATTTTGGAGCCCAAGAAAATAAAGTCTCTCACTGTTTCCATTGTTTCCCCATCTATTTGCCATGAAGTGACGGGACTAGATGCCATGATCTTTGTTTTTTGAATGTTGAGTATTAAGCCAGCTTTTCCACTCTCCTCTTTCACTTTCGTCGAGGCTTTTTACTTCCTCTTTGCTTTCTGCCATAAAGTTGGTATTACCTACATATTTGANGTTTGTCTAAGACCACACATGGGCAGAACGATTCTTACAACCAAGAGTTTATGCTTCTGAGCACAGATTAGTTGGGTCTTTCTTCTCAGATGTGTTTGTGTCAGGATTTCTCAGTTGTAGAGATGGAAAGAAGAGCAAGTAGGAGAGAGAGGGCAAGAGAGGGAGGAGGGATGGGTGGAAGCGCAAATTCTTTGATTCTCCTCTCCCTCCCCTTCCCCCCTCTTCTCCCCTACTTCCCCACCTCCCTTGCCTCCTGCTTTCCTTTTGGGGAGAGCTCTTTGCCTCCTTCCCCACTCTGTTATGGGAACTGAGACAATGCTCCTCTCTCCCAAGCCTCCTGGGAGGTCTCCATGCCCTCCTCCCAAACCCACCTTCCCTGCTTGGTTTTCAATTCCCACCCCTTCCCGTTCCCAGGTGGACCCCACAGAATGCAGTCTACCCAGCTGGGCTATCCAAACTCCATCCGATAGGAGGTGGCCAATAAGCTTTTCCATGGCCCGCCCCATGGGATGCTGGTAAATCAAATAGCTGGGATAAAGGCTTTTTAAAAAGAACTGTTCACTTTGAAAACTTTTCCATATGTCCTCAGGGGCCTTCATGGGACAAAGGGCTAAAGACGACAATGTAGCCATCCAAGTGTTAGAGTGTCCTGGTGAGTGCCAAACCCTGTCCCAGGGGTGCAGACACAGGGCGACCATCACTGGACCTCTGCACTGGTGGAAATCGCCTGGCGGACACAGGAAACCTAAGCAAAACCTCGGCCCCGGAGGCCTTTGCCAGGGTGGGCAAACTCTCATTCACTGAGTGTAAGCGAGGATACAGCAAGAGCCATCATTGGCGCCCACCAGGTACCAATGCTGTCCTTGGATCTCATTCGGTTCAGGCCCGGAGGGTCCAAGCCCTGGATCCCGGTATCTCTGAGGGCGCTGGCATCTGTGGCGGGTAGGGGGAAGGACGTGGCACCCTTTCCCTGGGGTAAAGGTCTTACCCTGTGAATGAGTGAGTAAGTAAATAAAGTTGCTCAGTCGTGCCCAACTCTTTGCAACCCTGTGGACGGTAGCCTACCAGGCTCCTCTGTCCATGGGATTTTCCAGGCAAGAGTACTGCCATTCCTTCTCCAGGGGATCTTCCTGACTCAGGAATCAAGCCCAGGTCTCCAGCATTGCGGGCAGACGCTTTACCGTCTGAACCAGCAGGGAAGTATCTACTCCATGCAGAGGCAAACAACAGTTTGCGTCATTGTCTCTGTGGCGCAATCGGTTAGCGCGTTCGGCTGTTAACCGAAAGGCTGGTGGTTCGATCCCACCCAGGGACGGCGGGGTGAAATTTTAGAGAACACCAAAGAGACACCCTTTTGCCAAGAAGACACCGGAGAAGTGCTGCAGAGAAAGAGCACAGGAGTCAGCTGTAAAGGAGCAGCGGGGAGTGGTTCTGAGTGGATTGGAAGCGTTGATCATTCCTGAGAGCCCAGAGCGCTGACGGCCGGCGCCGTGAAAAGGCCATTGAGGTCCGCAGCCCGGGAGGGGTGGCGTCCACACTGCTGGGCTTCAAGGTCTCCTGGGCTTCGGACCCACCCCCTCGCCTCCTGCGGCTTCCGGGAGCTGGGGAGTCGGCGGGGGCGACCTCTGCTCTCGGGCGCGTAGCTGAGGGTATGAGGACTCTGCCTTGGGTGCGGGACCCCGAAGGCAGTCTGAGGGGGCCCGAGGGGCCTCACTTCAGGGGAGAGGAGGAACCCTAAAGCAGGGCCCTCGGGAGCCGCCGTCTCCGTGCCTGAGAGAGCTTGGGGCTCCAAGGTTTCTGCATGAGTGTTAAAAGTTGGTGGCTTGGATAGTGGCTGCAGAACCTTGGGTTTTCCTGGATACAGTGTTTAGCGGCAGCGAGTGTCCCCTCTCCATAGCGTAGTGGTTATCACGTTCGCCTCGCGCGTGAAAAGTCCCGGGTTTGAAACCAGGCGGAAGCAAATCGCTTTTTCCCCTGAGATTTGCATTCTCATCGGCAAAACGAAAAGGCGCGAAAGGCACGGGGTAAGGCAGCTGACGCAGCTGTAGAAGGAGTTGGTGACCACCTGAAAGTCTACTCAGCACAAGAAAGCAGCCCTCTTTCTCTGCTCCGAGTCTCTGCGGAGTCCAGGCCCAGTTCATCCCAGCGGGGGAAGGACAAGGCTGACTTCGGGTCACCTTTACGTCCGGAAACCCCTCCGGCTCCTTGTCGGGCTCCTGGATCTTTCACATGTTTACAGATTGTCACTGAAAACCAAGAAGCTCATTCCCGTGAAGCTCACTTGCTTTTTCCCCCTCAGCACACTTGAGGAGCAGTCTTATTTTCCTGGTAGAAGAAAATAGACCGCACCCAGGTCTCACCGTGGGCTCCAGCCAAAGCCAGGGAAATGAAGAATTTAAGGCTCCGTGAACTGGTACCCGTGCGGTCATCAGAGGCCCCGAGGCCAGGTCAGAGATCTGGAGGTAGACGGATCCGCTTATCACCCGTTGAAAGCCAAGTCACCGCCTGACTCGATGGAAAACTGAGGTTCACAAAGAGAGCAGCAAGGCAGCACACAGCCCTAGAGCTAGACCAGGAGGGACTCAGTAGATACTTTGTGACCTGGTCTCAGAAACAGAAGCATCCCCCAGGAAAGGGGATTTGAAGGGCGATGAGCAGCCGGTCAAGGGCTGGGAGCCTTGCACAGCTGCACACAGCTCTGGTCTGCTGGGCAATTTCCTGTTCTCTGCATCTCTGGTTTCATCTTTTACACTCTCAATTTTCACTTGGAGGCGCTAAGTCATGTTTTGTGTACAGCTCCCTGGTGGGAGCTGCTCTGTGGCCTGAGTTCGACTCCCGGTCAGGGAAAACTCTTTCTGCATCTGTACTCACAGGAGACTTCCTCTTCCTACTCAGATCAGAATTGTATTTTGCATCAAGATCCAATGCAGAAGAGTTTCTGCACTGAGTTCCTAAATGTCACTGAGTCTGGACCTCAGGGCACTTGACCTGGGGCTGGCTGTTGGAGGTGAGATTTCAAAGAATACCAAGGAGAGATAAGAAAGCCTTCCTCAGTGATTAATGCAAAGAAAGAGAGGAAAACAATAGAATGGGAAAGACTAGAGATCTCAAGAAAATTAGAGATACCAAAGGAATATTTCATGCAAATATGGGCATAATAAAAACAGTAAAGCGGTGGCAAGAATGCACGGAAAAACTACACAACAAAGATCTTAATGACCCAATAGCCATGATGGTGTGATCACTCACCTGGAGCCAGACATCCTGGAGTGCAAGGTCAGGTAGACCTTAGGAAGCATCACTACAAACAAAGTTAGTGGAGGTGATGGAATTCCAGCTGAGCTATTTCAAATCCTAAAAGATGATGCTGTGAAAGTGCTGCACTGACTATGCCAGCAAATCTGGAAAACTCAGCAGTGGCCACAGGACTGGAAAAGGTCAACTTTCATTCCAGTCCCAAAGAAAGGCAATGCCAAAGAATGCTCAAACCACTGCACAACTGCACTAATTTCTCTTGCTAACAAACTAATGCTCAAAATTCTCCAAGCTAGGCTTCAATAGTATGTGAACCGAGAACTTCCAGATGTTCAAGCTGGATTTAGAAAAGGCAGAGGAAGCAGAGATCAAATTGCCAACATCTTTTGGATCATAAAAAAAGCAAGAGGATTCCAGAAAAAGCATCCAATTCTGCTTCATTGACTAAGACTTTAGTCAAAGGAAGCCTTTGACTGTGTGGATCACAACAAACTGTGGAAAATTCATAAAGAGATGGGACTACCATACCACCTTACCTGTCCCCTGAGAAACCTTTCTGCAGGTTAAGAAGCAACTGTTAGAACTGAACATGGAACAATGGGCTGGTTCCAAACTAGGAAAGGAGTACATCAAGGCTGTATATTGTCACCCTGCTTATTTAACTTCTACGCAGAGTATATCATGTGAAATGCCAGGCTGGATGAAGCACAAGCTGGAATCGAGACTGCAGGGAGAAATATCAATAACCTCAGATATGTAGATGACACCACCCTTATGGCAGAAAGTGAAGAGGAACTAAAGAGCATCTTGATGAAAGTGAAAGAGGAGAGTGAAAAAGCTGGCTTACAACTCAACATTCAAAAAACTAAGATCATGGCATCTTGTCCCATCACTTCACGGCAGATAGATGGGAAGCAATCTAAACAGTGACAGGTTGTATTTTCTTGAGATGATGGAATTCCAGCTGAGCTATTTCAAATCCCAAAAGATGATGCTGTTAAAGTGCTGGACTCATATGCCAGTAAATTTGGAAAACTCAGCAGTGGCCACAGGAAAAGGTCAGTTTTCATTCCAATCCTGAAGAAAGGTAATATCAATGAATGTTCAAACTACTAAACTATTGTGCTTATCTCATATTTAGCAAAGTAATGCTCAAAATTCTCCAAGTTAGGCTTCCATAGTATGTGAACCAAGAACATCCAGATGTTCAAGGTGGATTCAGGAAAGGCAGAGGAACCAGAGATCAAATTGCCAACATCTTTTGGATCATAGAAAAAGCAAGTGAATTCCAGAAAAACATCTACTTCTGCTTTATTGACTATGCCAAAGCCTTTGATTGTGTGGATCACAACAAACTGTGGAAAATTCTTTAAGAGATGGGAATACCAGACCACCTTACCCATCTCCTGAGAATTCTGTATGCAGGTCAAGAAGCAGCAGTTAGAACATGACATTAAACGATGGACTGGTTCCAAATTGGAAAATGAGTATATCAAGACTGTATATTATAACCCTGCTTATAAGAACTTCTCTAGAGATCACAAAGGGTAAGATAACAAAACGAGATAAAGAAACGTAACTAGTGATTCCTTCCGAAAGTATAGAGAGGAACGATAAGAAACCTTGAGACGTAAGTTTACCCATATAGAAAGGAAAAGAGCAAACGGAAATCGAAGAGAAGAAAAGAGTCGATGACGATTCCGGAGGAGTCTGTTGGTAAAAAGGAAAGAAAAAGACAGGGGGGCAAAGAACCCGGTTCCTTTTATATTCACGTGGACGACGGTGTTGAAGGTGGGACGAAACATAAAGAACTTACCCTTACATCTAGAGTCCTTTTCCCTTCAAGACAAAGGTCGGTCCTGGAAAGCGTACACTCCACTTGCACTATTGGTGATGTGATACCTTTGTTCCGGACATAAAACGAACTACTACAGATACAGGTACATTTGGAGACCATGACGGGTGGAAGAGGACCAGTGGTCAGAAAGTTTGACTTCTTACTTGGACCTTGGTGGTCACTATACAGTCTGACGTCGAGGGTTCTCCAGGACGAGATCCCGAGGAGGGAAGGAGGACTTTGGTCCTGGGAACTCGTGGGTCTCAGACCGAAGGTCTAGGGTGTGGGTCACGTCTCAGAGGTCAGGGTGACGATACGGGGACTCTCGTCGCCAACCGGGTCACCTACGGAGTCGAGACCCTTCGATGTCCTCACCCCAATAGAAACAAACTTGGACTCCCTCGGACAGCGTGTTGTCACATCTGGGACGAGGAGGTCACGACACCTGGGCGTGAACCCAACGGGACAAGTAGTACGTCCCTCAGCCACCGGAACCGAGAGTCTTTACTAGTCTCGAAACTTAAGTGAGTCCTCGGTATGTTAGACGAGAACAGCGGGAGGTGAGAAGAGGGTTTGAACTTCAAGTCCGTTCAGTCACTTGACGAAGACCAGTCAATGAACAAGTTAATCGTTCCGGGTCCACGAAATCCCATCGAACTATCAACTTTTCGTTTGTAGTCTCACGACTTTGGAAACCCTAAGACGGAAGTCTTTCTTTTTTTCTCCCCCTACTCCTCCGGGGGTCGACTCCGCACCCAAGAGTTTATAGTGATTCCTGGCGCCTAAGTCCTTTCACCTACCGGAGTTACCTATTGCGATAGTCCCTTCCGGGGTCCCGAGGTTCGTTTTAAGACCCAGAAAGGGGAAGGTGGGGACACTGTTCCCACAAAAGGGTAGAATAGACTACGAGACAAACGAGTCTGGTTTGTGTGAAGAGAAACTGTGGTCAGGAAGTATGGTATGACGGTTGAACAGTTTTTTTAGGATAAAAAGAAACTAATCAACGTGTAAAACTATGTGTATTAGAAAAAGAACCAGACTAAAGGAGGGAATTGAAAGGAGTATTTCCGCACCTCTACCTAAGTTGAGCTCTAGATCGAGGCAATTTTCAACTCCCAAACTCTTAAAATTGGAGGTCACACACCCGACCCGGTGCTAACTCTGAAGAGAACCGTCCGGACCAGTTATAACCGGAGAGAGACTGGACAGGAGGTCCCAGTCCCCGTCCCGGTCCAACGGAGTCCGTCGGGGACAGTGGTCCAGACCTCGGGGTGTGGAGCACACCTCGGTCACCTCTTCGAGACCTCCCCCGTATTTAAGTTTAACGGACCTCGGCCGCTCCGCGTCCACTCGTCACGTGGACCCACGTACGGCGCTGAAAACCAAGACTCTCTCGGCCAAGGGAGGGCCGGGGGACCGAGACTAGGGCGCCCGTCATTGGAGACCCGGTCTTCTCTGGTCATCCTCTTCCCGTCGTAGAGGAAGTTCGGGACAGGTCAGTCGTGGGTTGTTACCAGAATTTTCTCTGTGTCACTCTTCACCATTATCTAATCCCCTTTTCTTCTTTAGGAACCAATAAAGGAGTAGCTTTGTGGAGTACTCCTACTTCACCCTCGGACGTCCCTGGGTCAGGAGGATCGCGACCACTTCCGGTCAGATCAAGGGTGGTCGACGACCTCGGTTTCGTCTGTTGGAACCCGTCCACTGGTCACTCATTCGTCAGGAAGGAGGAGGGGTCGACTCATCGTGAACTTGAACGCCGTGACCTCGCACAGGGGGAACCGAAAACTACCTAAGGTTTCTACATTGTCCGTCCAAAGAAAGAAAAAAATATTTAAAAAAGAGGTCGAAATAACTCTATATTAACTGTATATTGTGACACTCAAATCCCACACGTCGTACAACTAACCTATGTCAATATATACCGTTTTACTAAGGGTGGTCTCGTAATTGATCGTGGAGGTAGGGTAGTGTATTAAAGAGGAAAGAAAAAACACTACTCTTATAAATGTTAGGTCAGAGAACGTAGAAAGTTCATGTGTATATTACTTCACGAAGCTGTTTCAAATGTGGGTCCATTGACTGTGGAATTCTACACTGTTATTAAGGAACCGTCAGATCACCAATCTAGAACCACGAAAGTGTCGACACCCGGTCTCAAACACCTTGATTCTAGGGTGTCAGACACAAGTCAGTACGTACGAGTCAGTATGGGTTGAGAACACACTACGGTACCTGACATCGGGTGTTCCAAGGAGAGAAGTGCCCTAAAAGGTCCGTTCTTATGACGTCACCCAACGGTAAAGGAAGAGCTTATCGTCTAAAGAAAAATTGTATGAATAATTCCCGAAGGGACCACCGAGTTTGCCATTTCGCAGACAGACGTTATGTCCTCTGGGCCCAAACTAGGGACCCAACCCCTCTACAGGACCTCTTTCTTTACCGTCGGGTGAGGTCATAAGAACGGACCTTTTAGGGTACCTACCGTCTCGGACCATTCGATGACAGGTGCCCCAGAGTTTCTGAGTCTGTGTTGACTCGGTGAAGTCAAGTGAAGTGAAGTAATTCCAACCATCACCGACCACGGATCTAGTCGGAAGTAAACGACTATACCGTCCATTGGAAATAGTAAGTGAAAGGAGGAGAGAGGGAAAACTAGATTAAACAAACCGACGTGGATAACCTAAGACACCCGTTCTTTCTGGACCTTTACGACCAACGGTCCCAGTTGGAGTTCGTGTGTCTAGTCCCCGTTTTCCATCTATCCTTTGGTTCTTGTCGTCTCTTGTAAATCGGGTTTACATTACTCGGGTTGTAGACTCCCCGGAGGAAAATCAGGATTACGGTGGTGATTGGAAGGTAAACTGGAACCCAGTTGAGGTCAAACGATCCAGTTAAAACATCCACAGTACACTTTCTTTATTATTCATGAAGCATTTCGACAACACATCTAATTTACTCTATTAGTTCATGATGTCGACCGTGTCGTACACCGATTATAATTCATACAAGACATTCTTTGTTAGTTTCTATTCGACCATGAAGTCAGAAAACATTGTAAACTCAATTAAAAAATTTGTAAAGTTATTAATAAAAGAAATACTTACATTGTAGGTAAGCGTTTTATTTAAGCATAATTTCTTAATTTTTAAAATGTACCTTAAATATTTTATATACGGGTGTCTTCCCTAAACGAATATCATCGAAACAAGTATTATCAAGGGTTTAACTTTTGGTAAGTTTACAGGTAGTACTCCAATTATATCAACACTATATAAGTAAGTTTCCTTACTATGGGAAGTTAGTTTACTTTGTTTAAAGACTGTATACCGTTACTATACCTAATTTTGTAGTGGGACTCACTACTTTTCTCATGTATGAGACGTCTCGGTGGATACCCTTAATGATCTACTCCGTTTGATTAGGGATCACTGTTCTTGATCTAGTGACTCGGGGACCCTGTCCCTCACCGTCCCCCAACTACCGTTTCCCCGAGTTCCCCTATAAAACCTCACGACCTCTACAAGAACTTGACCCATCACCAAGGTACCCATGTAAGTAAACAGTTTTCAGTAGTTTGAACTTTACCTATGTAACATAATAAAATTTTAATATAGAATTCTTTAATATAAAAAAATTCATTACTCTTTTTAATAAGGTTTAAAATTCACGAACTAATTTAATATTAGCAACAATAATAATAATCGTAATCTCAAGAAAGGCTTTACATGGAGAGAATTCCATTTGTTCAACTTTCAAGTTGTCAAAGAAATAAAAACAAAAAAAGGTAACTTAAATACGTGATAATTAACCCTTATGAAATTTTATGAAATTTATGCATTTATGAATTTTTATCCAGAACAGAAATGTTCCTAATACATTATTACATAGGACGGACTCCTGTCAGAGACCTAACTTGGAAGACCGATTAAGACAATAGAATTTTACAATTGATACCCTCATCCAGACCACTCTAGAAATGTTGGAGGTCTGTAAGAAACCTAAGTGACCTCTCATATATTGAGGTAACGATTGTGATCGTTAGCCCATGAGAAAAATGGAGGAAGACTACAGATACAGTCTTCGAAAGAGATAGAGGAAATATGAAATTATTTTGAAATAATGTTTGTGTGTGTGTGTGTTTTCTTTACATAGAGAGAATTCCATTTGTTCAGCTTTCAAGTTGCCAAAGAAATAAAAACACAAAAAGGTAACTTAAATATGTGATAATTTACCCTTATGAAATTTTATCCTTATCTTGGATATTCTCGAGTTTATATTTTCAAATAAACATATATAAGAGAGACAACTATACGTATTTACTGAGGTAGTTGTAAATGGATGTAATTGTCTTCAATGAAAACTTAAATTCTACAAAGTTTTAAAATGTATAAACATAAAAGACGTAGTAAACTTAAAATATCTTATTTGTATGTATGAAGTCCCCGAAGGGTCCATTACGATTACCATTTCTTGGGTGGACGGTTACGTTCTCTGTGACCTTTAGACCCTAGCTAGGGACCCCGTCGTTCTAGGGGACCTTATAAAGTGAGGTTATAAGAACGGACCTCTTCGGGTACCTGTCTCCTCGGATCACCTGATGTCAGGTATGACAGGTTTTCACAGTCTGTCCTAACTTCAATGACTCGTACGTGGGTGCGTGAAAAACGATTTTGAACCTTTAAATTTTTATCTAAACTTCCTTGTATACATTTCTACCATTGTCATCAAGTAAGGTCCTCCACCCTGATACCTACTACCGAATAAAAGAAGAAATATACATAAGTTGTAAAAATGTAATTTTTTTACTTACTGGACGTATACCACTGACGTCGGTAGTTTAGTTTTCTGAGAACGAGGAACTTTCTTTTCGATACTGGTTAGATCTGACGTATAAATTTTCGTCTCTATAATGAAACGGTTGTTTACAGGTAGATCAGTTTCGATACCAAAAAGGTCACCAGTACATACCTACACTCTCAACCTGACATTTCTTCCGACTCGTGGTTTCTTAACTACGAAAACTTGACACCACAACCTCTTCCGAGAACTCTCAAGGGACCTGACGTTCCTATAGGTCGGCCAGGTAGGATTTCCTTTAGTCAGGACTTATAAGTAACCTTCCGGACTACGACTCTGACTTCGAGGTTATGAAATCAGTGTACTACCCTTCTTGACTGAGTAACCTTTGCTGGGACTACGACCCTTTCTAACTTCCGTCCTCCTCTTCCCCTGGTGTCTCCTACTCTACCAACCTACCGTAGTGGTTAAGTTACCTGTACTGAAACTCGTTCGAGGTCCTCTACGACTACCTGTCCCTTCGGACGACACGACGTCATGTGCCCCGGTGTTTCTCAGTCTGTACTGACTCGCTGAATTGTTTGTTTCTGTTGAGACAGTGACTCAGGAAGGAATTGGTGACTTCCAAGGTTTTATATTCTTAGACTCTTCAAGAGGAAACGTGGGTCTTCCCTTGTGAAATTCAATGATAAGTTCAGGTAGTGTCCGGAGTAGGTATAAAAAGAGGGTTCGTCATCTCCTGTGTTAACAAAACGAGACGAGTGGTAGCACCCTTCAGAAGAACCACCTCGTCATTGACATGCTACCTCCTGGGCCAGGCCGAGGTTTGAGGGTTACCGAGGAGAGGGGAAACCAGGACCTCGTGGGACCGGGCACCCAGTCCCTGGACCTCAGAGGAGTCTAGGGTTTTAGACGTTGGGTGTGCGGAGAAAGTCCGACTCGACCCTGGTTACCTGCTCTAAAGGTTCTCAGTTCCAAGTTTATAATCGGCTTGTAGTCAAAACGTACGGGTTGCTTCTGAATCCTCGTTCTTTGAGATTTATTTTAGTGGTATTTGACGATTCGACGATTCAGTGAAGTGAGCACAGGCTGAGACACGGTGGGGTATCTGCCGTCGGGTGGTCCGAGGGGGCAGGGACCCTAAGAGGTACGTTCTTGTAACCTCACCCAGCGGTACAGGAAGAGGTTACGTACTTTCACTTTTCACTTTCGCTTCAGTCAGTCAGTACAGACTGAGAATCGCTGGGGTACCTGACGTCGGATGGTCCGAGGAGGCAGGTACCCTAAGAGGTCCGTTTTCATGACCTTACCCCACGGTAACGGAAGAGGGACGACGACGACGATTCAGTGAAGTCAGCACAGGCTGAGACACGCTGGGGCATCTGCCGCCGGGTGGTCCGAGGGGGGAGGGACCCTAAGAGGTCCGTTCTTGTGACCTCACCCAACGGTAAAAGAAGAGTATTTGACCCTATCCCAGTTAATTATAAACCCTATTATCTCTTGGACTTATTTTGTATCAAGAAGGGTCCGTCCAGACCTTGGGACATGGCCTTTCCACGGTAGGACAGACTAGTCGCTGATGTTCCGCACACCACACTTCGGGGGAGCGCCCCGTCCTGAACCCTCCACGTCGGAGAGGGAGAACGGGGGTTCTGGGACCCATTGGGCTGCCCTCCCTCCGTGACCGACCCAGTGACGAGGGGACCCGCCCCCATCTCTCCTCCCGTCCCCGGCCCGGAGACTACCGGTCCCTACACGTCTCGGTGGACCCAGGTCACTCCTACGGGACCCAACCAGGGTGTGAACAGGTAGCCCGGGCACACTTGGTGCGACGACCCCCTGTACCCTCGACCTTCCGTCCAGGATAATCCCCTCATTTTTAACAGGATCAAGACTAATTGGTCTTTCCAGGGTGGGTCAAAAGTCTAGTACCCTAAGTCTTAAGTCACACGAGTGGCAATGTGGTACCTTGGGGAAACTTTCTATGGACGAGAAACAACGGTCTTTACTTATTCCCGAAGAAATCCGAGGTAGGTAGACCGACCATTAGGGTTCCGTCAAGAAGATCCCTGGGTTGGGCTGAACATGTGACAACTGACCGCACCCACGAGTAGGGGAAACTCAAGAAAGACGAGGAGACTAACTGAAGAGAGTGAAGTGAACGTGGAGTCTTTTACTCCATTTTAGGTGAAACCCAAAGACGGGTACCTTCTCGGGGACTTCAGAGGT
>SJYO01007492.1:69727737-69791949 GCA_006410555.1 Capra ibex | reverse complement strand
AGGACTTATAAGTAACCTTCCGGACTACGACTCTGACTTCGAGGTTATGAAATCGGTGTACTACCCTTCTTGACTGAGTAACCTTTGCTGGGACTACGACCCTTTCTAACTTCCGTCCTCCTCTTCCCCTGGTGTCTCCTACTCTACCAACCTACCGTAGTGGTTAAGTTACCTGTACTCAAACTCGTTCGAGGTCCTCTACGACTACCTGTCCCTTCGGACGACACGACGTCATGTACCCCGGTGTTTCTCAGTCTGTACTGACTCGCTGAATTGTTTGTTTCTGTTGAGACAGTGACTCAGGAAGGAATTGGTGACTTCCAAGGTTTTATATTCTTAGACTCTTCAAGAGGAAACGTGGGTCTTCCCTTGTGAAATTCAACGATAAGTTCAGGTAGTGTCCGGAGTAGGTATAAAAAGAGGGTTCGTCATCTCCTGTGTTAACAAAACGAGACGAGTGGTAGCACCCTTCAGAAGAACCACCTCGTCATTGACATCCTACCTCCTGGGCCAGGCCGAGGTTTGAGGGTTACCGAGGAGAGGGGAAACCAGGACCTCGTGGGACCGGGCACCCAGTCCCTGGACCTCAGAGGAGTCTAGGGTTTTAGACGTTGGGTGTGCGGAGAAAGTCCGACTCGACCCTGGTTACCTGCTCTAAAGGTTCTCAGTTCCAAGTTTATAATCGGCTTGTAGTCAAAACGTACGGGTTGCCTCTGAATCCTCGTTCTTTGAGATTTATTTTAGTGGTATTTGACGATTCGACGATTCAGTGAAGTGAGCACAGGCTGAGACACGGTGGGGTATCTGCCGTCGGGTGGTCCGAGGGGGCAGGGACCCTAAGAGGTACGTTCTTGTAACCTCACCCAGTGGTACAGGAAGAGGTTACGTACTTTCACTTTTCACTTTCGCTTCAGTCAGTCAGTACAGACTGAGAATCGCTGGGGTACCTGACGTCGGATGGTCCGAGGAGGCAGGTACCCTAAGAGGTCCGTTTTCATGACCTTACCCCACGGTAACGGAAGAGGGACGACGACGACGATTCAGTGAAGTCAGCACAGGCTGAGACACGCTGGGGCATCTACCGCCGGGTGGTCCGAGGGGGGAGGGACCCTAAGAGGTCCGTTCTTGTGACCTCACCCAACGGTAAAAGAAGAGTATTTGACCCTATCCCAGTTAATTATAAACCCTATTATCTCTTGGACTTATTTTGTATCAAGAAGGGTCCGTCCAGACCTTGGGACATGGCCTTTCCACGGTAGGACAGACTAGTCACTGATGTTCCGCACACCACACTTCGGAGGAGCGCCCCGTCCTGAACCCTCCACGTCGGAGAGGGAGAACGGGGGTTCTGGGACCCATTGGGCTGCCCTCCCTCCGTGACCGACCCAGTGACGAGGGGACCCGCCCCCATCTCTCCTCCCGTCCCCGGCCCGGAGACTACCGGTCCCTACACGTCTCGGTGGACCCAGGTCACTCCTACGGGACCCAACCAGGGTGTGAACAGGTAGCCCGGGCACACTTGGTGCGACGACCCCCTGTACCCTCGACCTTCCGTCCAGGATAATCCCCTCATTTTTAACAGGATCAAGACTAATTGGTCTTTCCAGGGTGGGTCAAAAGTCTAGTACCCTAAGTCTTAAGTCACACGAGTGGCAATGTGGTACCTTGGGGAAACTTTCTATGGACGAGAAACAACGGTCTTTACTTATTCCCGAAGAAATCCGAGGTAGGTAGACCGACCATTAGGGTTCCGTCAAGAAGATCCCTGGGTTGGGCTGAACATGTGACAACTGACCGCACCCACGAGTAGGGGAAACTCAAGAAAGACGAGGAGACTAACTGAAGAGAGTGAAGTGAACGTGGAGTCTTTTACTCCATTTTAGGTGAAACCCAAAGACGGGTACCTTCTCGGGGACTTCAGAGGTGCTAGTTGGTGCATAAGACGGAGGTAAACGGTCACAGGGTAGGACTCCATTTTAAAGAGGTTTATTCTCACAATAAAAGGAAAGGAAACGAAAGTGGGAAAGTGGTATCGGGTCTCCCCCGCCTACCAACAGTCCTCCACCCTAAAGGGAACCAGTGTATCGTACCTAATGGAGGTTTCGGTGGTGGTAGAGAATACACATTATATATTTCACACAGTCGTCAGGTCACTCTCACCTCGACCTCTTAAGATAAGAAGAAGTGTGAAGAGTATCCTCCCATCAGAAAGAAAAAAAAATGTTCACATATAAACAATCTAAATGTTCTATTCATTTTTACTTGTTTTGTGAGTCTGTTTGGTCCGGTTTGAGTTTGAGTGGACCCCACTGAGTTTAGTTGATGTACGGCGTCCTCGGTGTTCCGTCCTGAGACTGTAAATCCGTCAGTGCGTAAAAAACAGTCTAAGTCAAGTCAAGTCAGCGAGTCAGCACAGACTGAGAAACACTGGGGTACTTAGCATCGTGCGGTCCTGAGGGACAGGTAGTGGTTGAGGGCCTCAAATAAGTTTGAGTCCAGATAGTTCAGCCACTACGGTAGGTCGGTAGAGTAGGAGCCAGCAGGGGAAGAGGAGGACGGGGGTTAGGGAGGGTCGTAGTCTCAGAAAAGGTTACTCAGTTGAGAAGCGTACTCCATCGGTTTCATGATCTCAAAGTCGAAGTCGTAGTCAGGAAGGTTACTTGTAGGTCCCGACTAGAGGAAGTCTTACCTGACTAACCTAGAGAAACGTCAGGTTCCCTGAGAGTTCTCAGAGGAGGTTGTAGTGTCAAGTTTTCGTAGTTAAGAAGCCACGAGTCGAAAGAAGTGTCAGGTTGAGAGTGTAGGTATGTACTGGTGACCTTTTTGGTATCGGAACTGATCTGCCGGGAAACAACCTTTTCGTTACAGAGACGAAAACTTATACGATAGATCCAACCAGTATTGAAAGGAAGGTTCTCATTCGCAGAAAATTAAAGTACCGACGCCAGTGGTAGACGTCACTAAAACCTCGGGGGTTTTTATTTCAGACTGCGACAAAGGCGACAAAGGGGTAGATAAAGGGTACTTCACTGCCCTGGTCTACGGTACTAGAATTAAAAGACTTACAACTCAAAATTTGGTTGAAAGAGTGAGAGGAGAAAGTGAAAGTAGTTCTCCGAAAACTCAAGGAGAAGTGAAAGACGGTATTCCCACCACAGTAGACGTATAGACTCCAATAACTATAAAGAGGGTCGTCAGAACTAGGGTCGAATACGAAGAAGGTCCGGTCGTAAAGNGGGTCGAATACGAAGAAGGTCCGGTCGTAAAGAGTACTATATGATCTAACCAGTTCAGTTAAATTAAGGTTAATTGTATAGTTCTAGGCCTTTGAAGTGTTAAAAAATTTTTCGTGTGTTTTAGTTCCGTGGGTTCTCGTGACTAACGACCTAGTATCTTCCACACATAGATTCGACAGAATGTAACATCTGTCATAATACATGTATTTATGGAAATGTGATTTATAAATGTACTTATTATCCATATTTAGGTGTAATACCGGGTCTCATTATCAGAAAGGAAGAAGTAAAAATGAGTCACAGTAAAGAGGGGAGTAGGTTATGTGTCTTGTCTTTTTCATCGTAGACAAAATTACCGGTTTTTTGTCTCAGTCTTTCTTCGGGTCACAACGGACTTCTGAATAAAACAAGGTTCTCTGACCTGTCTCCAACTGAGTTCCTTATTCCTCCGTTTCCCCTTCAAGAAAATACTCCTCCTTTAAGTATCAAAACCCCACTCTTCTACTTTGAAAAAACATATTACTTCTTCAACTCACCATTGTTTGTTGTGTTTCTCGAGAAGGTCCTCTTGGACTTTCACTTTCACTTCACCGAGTCAGCACAGGATGAGAAACGCTGGGGTACTTGACATCGGATGGTCCGAGGAGGGAGGTACCTAAGAGGTCCGTTCTCATGACCTCACTCAACGGTAAAGGAAGAGGTCCCCTAGAAGGACTAGGTCCCTAGTTTAGACCCAGAGGACGTAAGGTCCGTCTGACTGGACTTCCAGTCAGTTTCAAATATTCACGTTCCTAGTCTTTACCATAGACTGACTATATCCTTCTTTTCTATAGGTACCTTTTATACAACTCTCTAGTGTCTTATCGGTCCTACGGACCTTTTGGCACGAGACTGTTCCCCGTTCCTCCCTTAGTCCACTCCAGTCTAACACAACCCACCTCTACACACAAGAAGGGTAAAGGAGGTCGTGTATATAACCAAGGTCTGAACGTCAGTCTCTTAACCACTTCTTCTCGTCAGTGTCGTCGGTCACAGAACTAATTATGAATTTTCCACAGTTTGTTGTGATCCACACAGTCAAAGGCTTCCTTTGACTAAAGTCTTAGTCAATGAAGCAGAATTGGATGCTTTTTCTGGAATCCTCTTGCTTTTTTTATGATCCAAAAGATGTTGGCAATTTGATCTCTGCTTCCTCTGCCTTTTCTAAATCCAGCTTGAACATCTGGAAGTTCTCGGTTCACATACTATTGAAGCCTAGCTTGGAGAATTTTGAGCATTAGTTTGTTAGCAAGAGAAATTAGTGCAGTTGTGCAGTGGTTTGAGCATTCTTTGGCATTGCCTTTCTTTGGGACTGGAATGAAAGTTGACCTTTTCCAGTCCTGTGGCCACTGCTGAGTTTTCCAGATTTGCTGGCATAGTCAGTGCAGCACTTTCACAGCATCATCTTTTAGGATTTGAAATAGCTCAGCTGGAATTCCATCACCTCCACTAACTTTGTTTGTAGTGATGCTTCCTAAGGTCTACCTGACCTTGCACTCCAGGATGTCTGGCTCCAGGTGAGTGATCACACCATCATGGCTATTGGGTCATTAAGATCTTTGTTGTGTAGTTTTTCCGTGCATTCTTGCCACCGCTTTACTGTTTTTATTATGCCCATATTTGCATGAAATATTCCTTTGGTATCTCTAATTTTCTTGAGATCTCTAGTCTTTCCCATTCTATTGTTTTCCTCTCTTTCTTTGCATTAATCACTGAGGAAGGCTTTCTTATCTCTCCTTGGTATTCTTTGAAATCTCACCTCCAACAGCCAGCCCCAGGTCAAGTGCCCTGAGGTCCAGACTCAGTGACATTTAGGAACTCAGTGCAGAAACTCTTCTGCATTGGATCTTGATGCAAAATACAATTCTGATCTGAGTAGGAAGAGGAAGTCTCCTGTGAGTACAGATGCAGAAAGAGTTTTCCCTGACCGGGAGTCGAACTCAGGCCACAGAGCAGCTCCCACCAGGGAGCTGTACACAAAACATGACTTAGCGCCTCCAAGTGAAAATTGAGAGTGTAAAAGATGAAACCAGAGATGCAGAGAACAGGAAATTGCCCAGCAGACCAGAGCTGTGTGCAGCTGTGCAAGGCTCCCAGCCCTTGACCGGCTGCTCATCGCCCTTCAAATCCCCTTTCCTGGGGGATGCTTCTGTTTCTGAGACCAGGTCACAAAGTATCTACTGAGTCCCTCCTGGTCTAGCTCTAGGGCTGTGTGCTGCCTTGCTGCTCTCTTTGTGAACCTCAGTTTTCCATCGAGTCAGGCGGTGACTTGGCTTTCAACGGGTGATAAGCGGATCCGTCTACCTCCAGATCTCTGACCTGGCCTCGGGGCCTCTGATGACCGCACGGGTACCAGTTCACGGAGCCTTAAATTCTTCATTTCCCTGGCTTTGGCTGGAGCCCACGGTGAGACCTGGGTGCGGTCTATTTTCTTCTACCAGGAAAATAAGACTGCTCCTCAAGTGTGCTGAGGGGGAAAAAGCAAGTGAGCTTCACGGGAATGAGCTTCTTGGTTTTCAGTGACAATCTGTAAACATGTGAAAGATCCAGGAGCCCGACAAGGAGCCGGAGGGGTTTCCGGACGTAAAGGTGACCCGAAGTCAGCCTTGTCCTTCCCCCGCTGGGATGAACTGGGCCTGGACTCCGCAGAGACTCGGAGCAGAGAAAGAGGGCTGCTTTCTTGTGCTGATGCTCCAAAATCACTGCAGATGGTGACTGCAGCCATGAAATTAAGCACATGCTGCTTGGAAGAAAAGCTATGACAAACTTAGACAGCATATTAAAAAGTGGAGACACTACTTTCCCAACAAAGCTCCATCTAGTCAAAGCTATGGTTTTTCCAGTAGTCATGTATGGATGTGAGAGTTGGACTATAAAGAAAACTGAGTGCTGAATAATTGCTGCTTTTGAACTGTGGTGTTGGAGAAGACTCTTGAGATTCCCTTAGACTGCAAGGAAATCAAACCAGTCCATCCTAAAGGAAATCAGTCCTGAATAGTCTTTGGAAGAACTGATGCTGAAGCTGAAGCTTCAATACTTTGGCCACCTGATGGGAAGAACTGACTCATCAGAAAAGACCCTGATGCTGGGAAAGACTGAAGGCAGGAGGAGAAGGGGACGACAGAGGATGACATGGTAGGATGTCATGACATGGTAGGATCGATGGACATGAGTTTGAGCAAACTCCAGGAGTTGGGGATGGACAGGGAAGCCTGGCATGCTGCAATCCATGGGGTTGCAAAGAAAAGGAGAAGACAGAGACTGAATTGAATTGAGACATAAAAACGCTTAAAGACTTCATCAGCTACATTACAAGAAATGTTGAAGGAGTCCTCCAGGAAGTACAACACTGACACCAGCTGGAAATCTGGATTTACACAAACGGATGAAGGAAAAATGGAAGATTTTAAATTTAAATCTCTTAGAAATATGGGACAGATTTTTTTTAAAGAACAGAAGATTGTAGGGTTTATAACGTGCACCGAAAAGGAGAAACATGAAGAGATAAAGTTGCTAGCTGCACTCTTTCAGGATATTCTGGACTCCCAGTGACCCCGACTGGGCAACCTGCTCTTGGTTTAGGTCCGGAAACGAGGGACAGAAGGGTAGTGAAGGAGGCATTTTTTGGAAAGGAAGAGCAGAGTAGAAAGGACCACAAAGCCTTGGAGTACTTACTTAAAAGGTACAAGGAGAAAGTTATCCTTGGGTAGGCTTAGAACCACCAACTTTCCGGTTAACAGGCAAAGGCGCTAAACAATCACGCCTCAAAGCTCAATACAAATGGCCTTCTTTTCAGCCCCTTGGGTGCCGAATGCCCCAGCTGCCCCTTGCTCCCCTCGCCTCGCAGAAACAGCGCCCCTGAAACGCCCCCGGCCTGAGCCGGGAGGATAGGTATGGGTCTAAGGAAGCTGAACACTCGCTTGGGCTCCAGTATTTCTTCTGTTCTTTGCTCCGCCTTCACCAGACCGTCTGAGCCGCTGGCGCTGCCCTCCCTCCGCTCGGCCGCGGTCGGTGAGGCGAGAGCTGGAACCAGCGGGTGGGGAGGGTGGTCCAAGGAACAAACGCGAAGAGCCGGGAAAGAAGCCGGCGAGGTGGGGACGAGGACAGTCAGACTTCCCAGACGGTACGTGCCGGATCTGGGGAGATGATAATTGGTTTTTGATTTTGTTTTGTTTTCTCATCATGTATCAGAATTGAGAGGAAGAAAACGGAAGCCAGTGAAAGAGAGAATACGAACACCCGAGTAAAGTTTCCAAGAATAAAGCAGTGCAGTGATTGGAATCATTTTATGTCAAATGACATAGATTAAGGACAACTGTCAAAGCTTGGGTTGTGGTGCGCCGTGATCGTATAGTGGTTAGTACTCTGCGTTGTGGCCGCAGCAACCTCGGTTCGAATCCGAGTCACGGCATTAGGTTACACCTGGCATCTCCTTGTTTTTTTCTTTTCTTAAACCCCGTAATGGTCTACATTGGGTTCTCCGAAACGTGACCGCCAATTCTATCCAAAAAAGAAATTATTAAGGTGTGTGATCACAGAACAAAATGCACAAACCATTAATGAACAGCTATTTTTTGTGAAATCATCACCAGGATCAAAATGCAGAAAAATTTTTATCAAGGAAGTATGGAAGATACACTTTGATATACGATGAAGCCCTTTGATACATTTTCCAAGTAATGCCTACCCATCCCCTGCCACTCTAAGCTATTCTGATGGCCACCCCACAGATTAAGTTTGTCCTTTCTTCAAACTCACCTAAATGAATCTACACATTTTACTATCTAGGGATCATCAAGCAGAAATTCTGAAGTCGAGTTTCCCACTAGTAAGGAAATCACGGAGTTAGTTGAGCACCATGTGAAAGCAATGGACAAGTTTTTGCCCTGGATAAAGCCCCTTCAAGATCAGGTATCTCTGCTGCCAGCTAACTATAAGCACGTACCCCGAGGGCCACCGTCTTTCACTCAGGGTCACCCTTCGCCCTTCTACCCTTACCAAATCACTCTCTGCAAAGTAATTCTAGCAGAGGTCTCCCAATTCTCCTGCCCCTCCCCACACAGGCAAAGCACACTCTCTCACCCACCAGAGTGACTGCCTTTCATCAACTCTTCCAGAGCCACACACACCCACAGCCACTGTGCTGTCTCATCTACTGCTCCCTCTGCAAGCTTGTTCCACACCCCCACCCCCATCCACCACCCCCTCTTCCTCACTCAGCTCTTGCCCTACAGTGGACATAACATTTATCCTAACAGGTCTTCTGAGTGAGTGTCCAAGGGAAAAGGGAAAATGTGCCCACTACCAGATGGAGACCACAGGGATTCCAAACAGCAGCAGCTGGAGAGTCAGGACATTTCCCTGGATCACCATCCTATTGATATTCTGGTATTGATTTTTACACATACTTTCTGCTTATGTCAACAATAACAGTCTTCCCTTCGTGGTAGTGAGATGAATTGGAAACTCAAATTACTCAGGGAAATGAATGTGAATGAATGGATTGAAAGAGAATATTTTAAAAATATAATCCACCCTCACTCTACTGAAGAGTGGGTGGAAATGGCAAAGGCCTGAGAGGTTGGGTGAGTCTGCTTTTGGTGGGCCAATCATTGGATTTGAAGCAGCCGCTCCTGGGAACTCCCCAAGCTTGGGTGTCTCCAAGGGATGCTTTGAAGGATTCATCTGCACTGCAGTGATGGACCACAGGACCTGATTTCCTTTTCCTGGGAAGCCTAAGCCAGGGTCTTACTGGATCACAAAGATGGATATTTTAATAACCAAAAGTATAATATTTTCCAAAAGGAAATATTCTTGACCTTTTTACTCATCAGGGAAATAAACCTTAATACTACATGGAGATATCATTATCCTGCAGCATGATTGTATTTAAAAGAATTCGTACATCAAATGCTGACAGTTGTGGAGCAATTGGATCTGTAGTAGTCAGTTTGAAATCATTCTAGAAGACTGTTGGCAATTTCTGATAAAGTTAGTCTTGTACCTACTCCATGACTCCAAAATTGCAGTACATCCATGAATGCAGAAGTATACAAAAATATTGATATGGAATATTCATCAAAACACCAAGAATATTCATCAAGGACACCAATTAACACCAAAAAACCCACCAGAATTGCTCCAATAATACCAAAATTAATAAGTGATATACATAACAGTATGAATATGTTTAGTGAACAAAATGTTTCATGAAACAAAAATCAGTAACAAAAAATGTACATTCATTCGAGTTTCAAAAGCAGGCAACAGTACATGATTGCAATAGACTTCAGAATTAGTAATTAAGTGATCTTGTGTAGGAATTCGGAGAAGGCAATGGCACCCCACTCCAGCACTCTTGCCTGGAAAATCCCATGGACAGAGGAGCCTGGTGGGCCGCAGTCAATGTGGTTGCTAAGAGTCGGACACGACTGACTGACCTCACTTTCATTTTTCACTTTCATGCATTGGAGAAGGAAATGGCAACCCACTCCAGTGTTCTTGCCTGGAGAATCCCAGGGATGGCGGAGCCTGGTGGGCTGCCGTCTATGGGGCCGCACAGAGTCGGACACGACTGAAGTGACTTAGCAGCAGCAGCAGTGTAGGAATTGCCTGGAAAGGGTCTCAAACGACATTGCTAGGATGGTAGCAGTTTTCTATAACTTCGTCTGGGTGGTGATTACACTTGCCCAAGTTCACAAATTGTGCCTATGAATTAAAGATGTGTGCTTTTTACACAGTGTGGAGTATAGTTCAATGATTTACTGTTTCCATAGAAATCAGTGGATGGTGGGTGGAGACAAGCTGCTGTAAACTGTGATGACTAGTTTGCATTTTATTGTAAACCCATTGAAAACTCATTTTCCTTTAGTGTAAAAAAAAAAAAACAAAGTACTGATATTAGAAATACCTTTTACAGAAAAAAAGTCATTGACCATATCATTTCATTAGTGCAAGCTACAGACAAAGCTACTTGAGAGGCAATATTTCTACTTCGGAACATGTTCTGCTCAACAGTGAGACAAGAAGTTGACCTAGGTTTTGCTTTGTCCAGCCCACTTGTGTGCTGTGGGATTTACTCCTCACAGAATACAAATGCAAGGCCAGCAGCAAACTGCTCTCCAACCACTGCTAAGTGGCATAACTTGTGCTGGAATTAAAAGCAAAATGAATATTACTCAACCATAAAGGAAAAAAAAAGAATGAAATAATGCCACCTGGAGATTCTCATATTGAGTGAAGTAAGATGGACAAATACGATATCACTTATATGTGGAAACTAAAACACAAAAACTAAAATGATACAAATGAAATTATATACAAAACAGAAATAGACCCTCAGATGTAGAAAACAAGCTGCTGGTTACCAAAGGGAAAAGAGTAGAAAGAGGGATAAATTAGGAGTTTCAGATTAACTTATATACACTACTGTGTATCAGATAGATAACCAATATGGACCTCTAGCACAGGGAGGGACCTAAACTCAATATTTTGTAAATAAATAAAATATTTTGTAATAAAAACCTATATAGAAAGAGAATCTGAAAAAAATGTATGTGTAACTGAATCACTTTGTTGTACACCTGAAACTAACAACACTGTAAATCAACTATATGCCAATTAAAAAAAAAAAAAGGCNAATATGGACCTCTAGCACAGGGAGGGACCTAAACTCAATATTTTGTAAATAAATAAAATATTTTGTAATAAAAACCTATATAGAAAGAGAATCTGAAAAAAATGTATGTGTAACTGAATCACTTTGTTGTACACCTGAAACTAACAACACTGTAAATCAACTATATGCCAATTTAAAAAAAAAAAAGGCAAATGAAAAGAGGTTATAGACACTAACTTGATACCGCCTGGATATGAACCGAGGTTGCTGCCACCACAACACAGCACTATACACCATACAAGCACAGTGCACAACAGGACTTCAGGTAACTATCTCGACATAAATAAATCCACACTAATTTATTTCTGGACACTTACAGAAGTTCGTGCTTTTCTCTCTTTCATGCTCTTCTCCGATTCTTCCTCCCCAATTTGCTAGTTAAAAAAGCAGTTTTTCTTTCTGAGGATCTGGCCCGAGCCTCTTCACAGACTTCCTGGAAGGTCTGCCGGCAGGCTTCATCCATGTCTTTGCTTGCTCTCGCTCCTTTTCACGTTTCCTCTTTGGATGTGATCTCTTTCCCGTTAAGCCACACGGACCACACCTACTAAACCGCTGCCCAAAGGTGCAGATGGCAGAATGAAGGTGGAGCAAACCCGGAGCCGTCACTGAGTCCACCGCGGGTTCAGCTTCCCTCGGGCCCCCCTCGGCTCAGGCCTGGCGTCCGGGCGCTGGCATCTGAGGCGGGTGTGGAGTAACGCGTGGCAGGGGCGCTCGGTTGCACTTCTGCCTTCGCAATCGCCCGACGCCCGGCTTTCCAACGGGAACGATCACTGAGTGGACTCCGTCTCTCCGATGGCCCGAGGCTTGGAGACCGAGCTGCTCTCCCGAGAAAGGCAGGTGGCTTCGCCTACCTTTGAAGCTTTGCTTGCTTTCTGCGGGGATGAGTGAGTGAGTCATTCTATTGAGACCAAAAACGAACTAGTGTCGAGTCTCTGTGGCGCAATCGGTTAGCGCGCTCGGCTGTTAACCGAAAGGTTGGTGGTTCAAGCCCACCCAGGGACGTGTCTCAGCCTTTTGGAGTTTAAGTGATGTATGATTGATAATTTCTAGTCTGTACACCGTTCCCAAGCTCCACTGCTACAGTCCTTTCTCTTGTGTCTTGTATACACAAACACGAGAGCCTATATCCAGATAGTCACTGATCCTCAGAAAGGGTCTCTGGAGGAAAGCAGGTCAGTGGGAGTCCTGGAATTCAGGAAAGAGCAGGCTTATTATCTTTACCCTGTAAACTCCTTTCACCAGTGAAGTTTCTTTCACTGTTTTTAGTAGACTTTATTTATCCCTTTCCATATACTTCTTTTTATTTTTATTTTTACTTTATTTTACTTTACAATACTGTATTGGTTTTGCCATACACTGACATGAATCCACCATGGGTTTCCATATACTTTTGTAATTACTTTGGTTCTATGCTTTTCCTGTGACAGTCATCATTCTTGCACACATGGCTACAGGGTAGAATCCTGGAAGAGTAATTGCTCTGTCATAGCCTTTACGTGGTTTGTATATAATTCCTTTTTCTTGCCTTTGTTGACTTATTGGGTGTAAATATTTTGTTATTTCAGCAACTGCTTTGGGCATTACAGCATACATACATCTGTAACTTAGCACAGCCTGCCTTCAAGGGATGGCACACTTCCTCATATTTCTCCCCTGCCTGCCCTTATGCTTATGTTGTCCTGTATTTTACTTGGCATATGTTTTGAATCCCACATCCAAGGTTATTACTTAAAAAAAAAAAAAAAAACCTGCCCCATGTTTTTAAAGAGATTTAATTGATAAAAAATCATATGTTTCCCATGCATAGACCATGTCTCTTTTCCTTCATTTCCTTTGTGTCCATCAGGAATTCCAGTTCATGTGAGTTCCCTTCTCCTTGGAGGGCTCCTTTAACTTCTCTTGCTGTGTGGCTTTTCTGGTGACGAAGTCTTTAAGCATGGGTATGTCTATAAATGTCATCATTCAACTTCTATTTTCAAAGAGATTTGGGAAGGGGGTCAGTAGGCATAGGATTACACTCTTTTTCACTCTCAGTCCTTTAAAAATGTTGCTTCACTGTCTTCTCACTTCCATTGTTTTTGATGAGAAATCTGACATAATTTTTACTTTTGTTTTCTGAATGTACTATGTATTTTCTTTCTGGCTCATTGGACATCTTTTTTTCTTTTATAATGGATTGGAGCAGTTTAATTACTCTGTGACTAGGCACAGTTTTCTTCCTGTTCCTTGTGCTCACAGTTCATTTGTCTCCTTGGATGGGTGGGTTTATAATTTTCATTATGATTGGAGTGTGTCCTCTTGGGTTTCTTCAGTTTTTTCCTTCAAAAAATTTCTCCTGGTATTTTTTGAGGCTCCAAATACTCTCTTAGGTTAGGCCTTTTAAAGTTGCTCTACCGATTTGCGGGTCACCCTTCGGCCTGAGTAGACCAACGATGCTATGTGGGTTGGGTGGATGGCTGGGGGATTGGGCTGGAGAGGAAACATAGTAAATTGGGAAGAGGATGGGCAGGACAGCCTGGGCGCTTGAACCAGCATAGGGAGGGTTGTGACTGCAAGACTCGAGCAGCGTCATCCTTTATACCAGAAAGCTGGCAGGCACTATGGGGAAAAAACAAAACAAGAAGAAAGTGGAGGAGGTGCTAGAAGAAGAGGAAGAAAAATATATGGTGGAAAAAGTTCTAGACCATTGAGTGGTAAAGGGTAAAGTGGAGTATCTCCTAAAGTAGAAGGGGTTCTCAGATGAGGATAACACATGGGAACCAGAAGAGAACCTGGATTGCCCTGACCTCATTGCTGAGTTTCTGAAGTCACAGAAAACAGCACACTTCAAGACAGATAAATCAGAGGGAGGCAAGTGCAAAGCTGATTCTGATTCAGAAGATAAGGGGGAGGAGAGCAAACCAAAGAAGAAGAAAAAAGAGTCAGAAGAGCCACGAGGCTTTGCCCGGGGTTTGGAACCAGAGCAGATTATTGGAGCTACGGACTCCAGTGGAGAACTCATGTTCCTAATGAAATGGAAGAACTCCGATGAGGCTGATCTGGTCCCTGCCAAGGAAGCTGATGTCAAGTGCCCACAGGTTGTCATATCCTTCTATGAGGAAAGGCTGACGTGGCATTCTCACCCCTCAGAGGATGATGACAAAAAAGATGATAAGAATTAACTTTCTTGAATACCAGCCCCTGTCACATCTGACTGGGTTTCAAGTGGGGAAGGAAGGAGTTCTCCTTGTCTTGACACCATGAAGGTGGCTTGAGAAGATGTCCTTTGAAGAGCCAGTATAGTTTCTGTGCCCTACAGCAGCCCAGGGCTGCAAAGCCGCTCCTTGTGGCTTTGTACAGTTTGCACACCCCTCCCGGGGGAGGGGAAGGAGGGTCAAGGTTTCAAGGCAACCCGTTCTGAACTTTGCTGAAAAAAAAAGCAAAGGGCCTTCTATGAAGGACAAAACGTAGAAAGGGATGTGGGAGAGCAGGAGATACTGTAGATCTTCAAAGAGCATCTCCACAAACCACACAGCCTTCTTCCCGATAGGGTTAACTTCGCATTTTTACAGCGTAGCATGTGTGTAGTTTTTGGCTATTACTGGTGTGTTATTTGGGGTGGGTGGGGTGGGGTGGGAAAGAAGGGAGATGGGTTAGGATCATTTTTGTTAAAATTTGGGGAAATGGTGAAACAGAGGAATGAACGACTAATGATGATTGGGTTCAGTGTCCAGAATACTGTATCCTTTCAAAAAATGTCATTGGCAACCTACATGAGGGCTGTGAGAGACTGTTTAAAAGCTGTGAATGCCTGAAATTTACAAGCCAAAGTATTCCCTGCCTGAGCTTAATGCTGTTCCCAACAAAGGGATAAGAAGCTACCAAAGCTGCCGTTTGGGGAATAGAAACTGGTTGAGGAGGAAAAGTCTTATCGGAGTGTATACACAGGCAGATCATTCTGTCTTAGAGGTGCTACTCATGAAACTGACCAGAAGACCCTTTCTTTTCCTATTGTGAAGTTACAAATATCAGCTTCTCCATCCAAGCCACTGGTGAAGTATTTAGGGAAAGGCAGAGTGGTATAGGAGGTAAGTGAGTAGGGAAAGACAAGGGCCAGTGCTCATAGGGTGGAAAACCCTTGGAGCCTCTGTTTTTTGAACTTTGAAACCATTGGTGGCAGGGTTCAGTCACTGACAGCACAAGTTCAAGAGTTGAATGATTTCAAAAGCCCTGGTCTCAGAGAAGATAAATTTTCATACTGGGGCAGTGGTTCACTTTAAAACAAAACAAACTTTTTAATCCTAAGAATTAACTAAAATCCAAAACGCTGTCTTGAGTCATGAGATCCATCCGTTGTTGACATCATCTTGATCTGCTTCTAGAACTCCATTGCAGTTTTTAGGCATGTGTTAGCTTTCTGTGAAAACTTTTGTTTAAATGTAAACTTCATATCAACACTGTCAGTTTTTTGTCTTATTAAAACTATATAGATTTATAATCCTTGAAAAAAAAAAATAAGTTGCTCTACCATTCAGTGATGCTATTAATATGGTCAGTTAAAAAAATTACTGCCATTTCATTTTGAATAGTTTCAGTGGTTCAAGGCTTTGTATTCCTTAATTTTTTTTCTTGCAATGTCTAATTGTTGTTGATTCACAGATGTTATTGTTTTTATCTCTAAAGTTTGCTTTTTGCCATTTTTGTATGTTCCGCATTTCTAATGAACTCTTTGGACATATGCAACATAGTCATGGTAACTGTTTAAAGTTCTCTCTGCTGATTTTTTCATCATGTCAGTTCTGGTCACTTTTGGCTGAGTGATTATATTCTTCCTTTTGCATCGTATTTTTCTGCCTCTTTGCATGCCTGACATTTGTTGTTGTTGTTTGGATGCTGGACACTATCAAATTTTCCTTTCTGGATACTAGCTACTTTGATATTCCTATGAATTATTTTGAGTTTTGTATTGGGTACAGTTAAGTGACTTGTAAACAGTTTGATCTCTTTGGATCTTGCTTTATGATTTTTTTCAGGTCAGTGTAGGGCTGATTATTCTAGAGCTGTGTTCTTGCCCTAAGGCTTATGAGTTATATAAATAGTCTAGTCTGGCTGATGGCAGTGAGAACAATTGCCTGTCCCATGTGAACACCAAGCACTGTTCCATGATCTGAACCAAAATTTCTTTTCTTGGTCTCAGGTAATTCTCCACAAGTGAGCTCTTAGAATAACTCTGTTTAGTACCTCAGGGAGACTGTTTAGTATCCCTGGATATCCTTTTCTCTCCATCACTGGACCTTTGCTCTCTGAACCCTACCTGCCTTGCTCTCCACCAAAACTCAGCTTCCTCTCAACGATCCAAAGAGCTGGTCTCAGATTACCCTTCTCATGCCCAACCTGGACATGCTCTTAAAGCAGTCATGTGGGCCAATGGCAGGACTCACCTTGTTTCTCATTCTCAGCTGAGTCTCAGCTGTCCTCTTTTGTGTTGTCCTCTTTCCTGTGTCTAGAAACTGACATTATATGTTTTCCTTTTTTTCCTGTGGGGGCAGGCAAGAAAGGCAGGGTGAAATTTCAAGCAGGAGGGTAAATCTGATTTTTGTCACTCCAAATACAAAAAAGCAAAATGACTGTTTGAGGAGGCCTTACATATAGCGGTGAAAAGAAGAGAAGCCAAAAGCAAAGGAGAAAAGGAACTATATACCCATTTGAACGCAGAGTTCCAAAGAATAGCAAGGAGAGATAAAGCCTTCCTCAGTGATCAGTGCAAAGAAATAGAGGAAAACAATAGAATGGGAAAGACTAGAGATATCTTCAAGAGGATGAGAGATAACAAGGGAACATTTCATGCAAAGATGGGCTCAGTAAGGGACAGAAATAGTATGGACCTAACAGAAGCAGAAGATATTAAGAAGGGGTGGCAAGAATACACAGAAGAACTGTACAAAAAAGATCTTCACAACCCAGATAATCACATTGGTGTGATCACTCACCTAGAGCCAGACATCCTGGAATGTGAAGTCAAGTGGGCCTTAGGAAGCATCACTACGAACAAAGCTAGTGGAGGTGATGGAATTTCAGTTGAGTTATTTCAAATCCTAAAAGATGATGCTGTGAAAGTGTTGCATTCAATATGCCAGGCAGCAAATCTGGAAAACTCAGCAGTGGCCGCAGGACTGGAAAAGCTCTGTTTTCATTCCAGTCCCAAAGAAAGACAATGCCAAAGAATGCTCAAACTACCACACAATTGCACTCATCTCACATGCTAGCAAAGTAATGCTCAAAATTCTCCAAGCCAGGCTTCAACAACATGTGAACCGTGAACTTCCAGATGTTCCAGCTGGTTTTAGAAAAGGCAGAGGAAGCAGAGATCAAATTGCCAACATCCGCTGGATCATGGAAAAAGCAAGAGAGTTCCAGAAAAAGCATCTATTTCTGCTTTATTGACTATGCCAAAGCCTTTGACTGTGTGGATCACAATCAACTGTGGAAAATTCTGAAAGAAATGGGAATACCAGACCACCTGACCTGCCTCTTAAGAAATCTGTATGCAGGTCAGGAACCAACAGTTAGAACTGGACATGGAACAACACACTGGTTCCAAATAGGAAAAGGAGTACGTCAAGGCTGCATATTATCACCCTGCTTATTTAACTTATATGCAGAGTACATCATGAGGAATGCTGGGCTGGATGAAGTACAAGCTGGAATCAAGATTGCTGGAAGAACTATCAATAACCTCAGATAAGCAGATGACACCACCCTTATGGCAGAAAGTGAAGAAGAACTAAAGAGCCTCTTAATGAAAGTGAAAGAAGAAAGTGGAAAAGTTGGCTGAAAACTCAACATTCAGAAAACGAAGATCGTGNTTATATGCAGAGTACATCATGAGGAATGCTGGGCTGGATGAAGTACAAGCTGGAATCAAGATTGCTGGAAGAACTATCAATAACCTCAGATAAGCAGATGACACCACCCTTATGGCAGAAAGTGAAGAAGAACTAAAGAGCCTCTTGATGAAAGTGAAAGAAGAAAGTGAAAAAGTTGGCTGAAAACTCAACATTCAGAAAACGAAGATCGTGACAACTGGTCCCATCACTTCTCGGTAAATAGATGGAGAAACAGTGGAAACAGTGTCAGACTTTATTTTGGGGGGCTCCAAAATCACTGCAGATGGTGACTGCAGCCATGAAATAAAAAGACGCTTACTCCTTGGAAGAAAAGTTATGACCAGCCTAGACAGCATATTAAAAAGAAGAGACATTACTTTGCCAACAAAGGTCCATCTAGTCAAGGCTATGGTTTTTCCAGTAGTCGTGCGTGGATGTGAGAGTTGGACTGTAAAGAAAGCTGAGCACCAAAGAACTGATGCTTTTGAACTGTGGTGTTGGAGAAGACTCTTGAGAGTCCCTTGGACTGCAAGGAGAGCCAACCAGTCCATCCTAAAGGAAATCAGTCTTGAATGTTCATTGGAAGGACTGATGTAGAAGCTGAAACTCCAATACTTTGGCCACCTGATGCGAAGAGCTGACCCATTTGAAAAGACCCTGATGCTGGGGAAGATTGAGGGCAGGAGGAAAAGGGAATGACAGAGGATGAGATGGTTGGATGGCATCACCGGCTCAATGGACATGAGTTTGGATAAACTCTGGGAGTTGGTGATGGACAGAGAGGCCTGGCATGCTGCAGTCTGTGGGGTCACAAAGAGCTGGACATGACTGAGTGACTGAACTGAACTGAACTGAAGGCATCTTATCTGTTTCTAAGTTGATTTATAGTAGGTGTGCCAATGTGTATTTCTATCTTTCCAAATCCATGAAAGAGCTTTTTTCTTCATATTCTTGCCATCATGACAAACTTTGTACACATCTGTATAATACTCTAGTAAGAGGTCAGGTACCCTCTTGATTCAGTTAAGCCAGAGGTACAACAAAAGTCTAAGTGGATATTACCCAGATATACCTTACTGCACATGTTCAACAGCTAAACTTCCAAGATGTTTAGAAAGCATTCCAACAATTGTAATTAGTTTTGGTAGTGATCTACTTATTTGAGTCTGAGAAGACTATGCAGAATGACTTCCAGTTGCTTCACACTAAACTTCCAGTTATNGCCTAGACAGCATATTAAAAAGAAGAGACATTACTTTGCCAACAAAGGTCCATCTAGTCAAGGCTATGGTTTTTCCAGTAGTCGTGCGTGGATGTGAGAGTTGGACTGTAAAGAAAGCTGAGCACCAAAGAACTGATGCTTTTGAACTGTGGTGTTGGAGAAGACTCTTGAGAGTCCCTTGGACTGCAAGGAGAGCCAACCAGTCCATCCTAAAGGAAATCAGTCTTGAATGTTCATTGGAAGGACTGATGTAGAAGCTGAAACTCCAATACTTTGGCCACCTGATGCGAAGAGCTGACCCATTTGAAAAGACCCTGATGCTGGGGAAGATTGAGGGCAGGAGGAAAAGGGAATGACAGAGGATGAGATGGTTGGATGGCATCACCGACTCAATGGACATGAGTTTGGATAAACTCTGGGAGTTGGTGATGGACAGGGAGGCCTGGCATGCTGCAGTCTGTGGGGTCACAAAGAGCTGGACATGACTGAGTGACTGAACTGAACTGAACTGAACTGAAGGCATCTTATCTGTTTTTAAGTTGATTTATAGTAGGTGTGCCAATGTGTATTTCTAGCTTTCCAAATCCATGAAAGAGCTTTTTTCTTCATATTCTTGCCATCATGACAAACTTTGTACACATCTGTATAATACTCTAGTAAGAGGACAGGTACCCTCTTGATTCAGTTAAGCCAGAGGTACAACAAAAGTCTAAGTGGACATTACCCAGATATACCCTACTGCACATGTTCAACAGCTAAACTTCCAAGATGTTTAGAAAGCATTCCAATAATTGTAATTAGTTTTGGTAGTGATCTACTTATTTGAGTCTGAGAAGACTATGCAGAATGACTTCCAGTTGCTTCACACTAAACTTCCAGTTATGGATAGGACAGAGGAAAAAAACACTGGTCTCAGATATTTGTTCTTCCTTTTTCTTTATGAATACATTTTTGGCATCTGGATACACACATTTAATGACTGGCCACCCTCTTACCCAAGACTGTGTTGGAATGCCAATAACTGTGTCTTTATGATTCCTTGACAGTGTTTGGCTGTTTCTGCAAAAATTATCCTATTTGAGACAAATTTTGAGGACCAATAGGATTCTGCACCTGACAATCCATCTTGTGCAGACCTGGTACCAAGGGTTATTAGCTGACCTTCCCTGAGTTTTTCTGTTGAATCTCATGAGCACTCAGGCTTTCACACAGTAAATCTAGTTCCTAGACATTCTTTCTACTCTCTCAGTGTGTGTCTTTGTCTGTCTGTCATTCTCTGTCCCTCATACTCTAGGCCTTCTCCAATCTACCTAATTTCTTCTCCTTTTCACCTTTCCAGGACATTACACTAGGTTGCCTTTAATCACTGAGCAGTTCTCAGTCACTTATTAGATGCTAGGCCCTGCTATGGGCAGGGGAAAGGAAGAAAGATGCTGAATAGTGAGTCAGCTCAAGGTCTCTGCCCTGTGGAGCTCACATCTGGAGGCACTGAAAAGGGGCGGTGCAGCAGGAGCAGAAATGGTTCCTGGCAGTTTTCCCCAAGCTAATCTGCTTATCTTGGCCTAGGGTTCTAGCAGTGATGGAGATGAGAGAAGCATAATGAAGATGGATGACTTCAGATTTAGTAGGCAGAAAACTAAGAACAAAACAGTTTCTTTTAAATTACATAAACAAGCATTTTAGGAAAACAGTAGACATTCAGCAACAGCTTCCCACTTCCTGAAGCAGACATGCCATGTGTTCCACAATTCTTATAGTGACATTGATGGAAAGAGTCACCAATCTCCCATAAAAGGCACCTGAGCCTCCTCTCAACCTGTTCACATATGGTCATTCTATAATTGATAAACATAGGAGGCAGCATCATAGGAAAATAATGTTTCTCATTTCTATCATGGTTATACATGATACAGGCAAAGATCACACATTAATTAATTTAATATCAGTCAAAGAACTCAGATAAACATAGACCTTAAAATCAAAAGTTGAGCTGACACATAATAGAGAAATGCATGTTGGAATCATACAGTACATGATATCCCAAAGTCTAAGTGGATTGATTATGATTTCTAGAATTGTAATATTACATCTCCATTTAACATATATTATATAGTATATTTAATTTCTTGAAACACATAATTTTAAGTTTATAAACTTAAATGTTTATCCAGTTAAAATTTTTCTTAATTTATTCCTTTATTTGCGTTATTTATCTGCACTAGGTCTTCCTTGCAGTATGCAGGATCTAGTTCCACAATTGGGGATGGAACCCAGGCTCCCTGTATTGGGAGCAAGGAGTCTTAGCTTCTGGTCCACCAGCAAAGTCCCTTAAATTTTTTGATAAACAAGTAAAACCAGTATAGAAAACGTAAGCCGTTCAGTGTTATTAGAATTTGAAGGGAAAATAAATCCAAGACTGTGCAAACTAGAATACTTTGTTACTAATATTTTCCATATTATTACAGTATTCGAAAAGCAAGATAGTTTTTAGACCAAAATTATTTACCTGTGTGGTACATACAAGGAATATTCTCTATAACATTTTGTGTGATTTTATGTCAATTATTAGAATAGAGTGTTAATAATATTTGAGAATTCTTATTTTCAGCTTGATTTCTTTCTTATACCTAGCACACCAGGTACATACTAACTTATCTCTATGATAAAGTAAAACTAAACTTTTTGTTTTTTCTTCTCCATTTCAGTAGGAAATGAAGCTACATTTCAGTAAGAAAAGTCAAAGTCCCCTTGGATGTTATCCGCTGGAATTCTCATTGTAGAAGCAGTATCAGTACCCCCACTTTGGGCATCCCTTGGAGAAGGAAATGGCAACCCACTCCAGTATTTTTGCCTGGAAAATCCCATGGACAGAGGAGCCTGGCGGGTTACAATTGATGGGGTCCCAAAGAGTCGGACTCGCCTGAGTGATTGAGCACACACACACACACATGCCAGAGGGATTGAGCACACATACACGCACATGCCAGGTGCACACACACATGCCAGGCGCACACACACATGCCAGGGAGAAAAAGATTTCCCTGGCCAGAAGTCTAACATGGTCTGGGGTGGTGAAAGAACCAAATCCCAGCCACTAGACCACAAGGGAATCTTGCAAAGCATCTGGTTTAGTGTCTCCAGGTAAAAACTATAAAAGTAAAAATTAACTTCTTCAGATGCCAAGAGCAGGAAAGGAGGTGATTGCCAGTGGCTCAGGGCTGAATAAAGCTGTGCAAGTCTCCCAGCTATTGCCCCTAGATTCCATCCTGGCTTAGTTTTAGCGTTGTGTGCAGCAGAGCCAAGGTCAAGCTCCCTTTCTGAACCTCTGCTGTCTGTATCAGAAAAAGGTACAGAATGGCTCTCAGAGGGTGATGGGTGGATCTGTCTACTTCCTGACCTCTGACTTGGCTCAGATGCCTCTCCTGATAATGGCATGTGTATGGACTCTTTTCGTGCCTGACAGCTCAGTTAGAGGAGTTCTTTGTCTGTGTATTTGGCTCCAACCTCAGGTGAAGAGTTGGGTTTGGTCTATTTTGTTCTCATGCAACCCAAATATGCTTCAGAGGGATGAACTTCTTGGTTTCCAGAGCCATACTACATGTCAGGGTATAGAGGAGATTTACGTGCCAGAGGAGCTGAGGGGCTTTCCGGATGGTAAAGGTGATCTTTTTCCATTGTTTCTCCATCTATTTGCCATGAAGTGATGAAACTGGATGCCATGACCTTAGTTTTAAGCCAATTTTTTCACTCTCCTCTTTCACATTCATCAAGAGGCTCTTTAGTTCTGCTTTACTTTCTGCCATAAGGGTGGTGTCATCTGCATATCTGAGGTTATTGACATTTCTCCTGGTAATCCTGTGCAGCTTGTGCTTCATCCAGCCTGGTATTTCGCATGATGCAGTCTGCATAGAAGTTAAATGAGCAGGGTGACAATATACAGCCTTGCTGTACTCCTTTCCCAGTTAGCAACCAGTCTGTTGTTCCATGTCCGATTCTAACTGTTGCTTCTTGACCTGCATACAGATTTCTCAGGAGGAAGGTCAGGTGGTCTCATATTCCTATCTCTTGAAGGATTTTCCAACAATTTGTTGTGATCCACACAAAGTCAAAGTCTTTGGCATAGTCAAGAAAACAGAAGTAGATGTTTTTCTGGAACTCTCCTGCTTTTCCGATGATCCAACAGATGTTGAAAATTTGATCTCTGGTTCCTCTAAAACCAGCTTGAACATCTGGAAGTTCACGGTTCACGTATTGTTGAAGCCTGGCTTGGAGAATTTTGAGCATTACTTTGCTAGCATGTGAGATGAGCACAATTGTGCAGTAGTCTGAATCTTCTTTGGCACTGCCTTTCTTAGGAATTCGAATGAAAACTGACCTTTTCCAGTCCTGTGGCCCCTGCTGAGTTTTCCAAATTTGCTGGCATATTGAGTGTAGCACTTTATTTTGGGGGCTCCAAAATCCCTGCAGATGGTAACTGCACCCATGCAATTAAAAGACGCTTGCTCCTTGGAAGGAAAGCTATGAGCAACCTAGACAGCATATTGAAAAGCAGAGATATCACTTTGTCAACAAAGGTCTGTCTAGTCAAAGCTATGGTTTTTCCAGTAGTCATGTATGGATGTGAGAGGTGAACTGTAAAGAAAGCTGAGCACTGAAGAATTAATGCTTTTGAACTGTGGTGTTGGAGAAGACTCTTGAGAGTCCCTTGGACTGCAAGGAGATCCAACCAGTCCATCCTAAAGGAAATCAGTCCTGAATATTCATTGAAAGAACTGATGCTGAAACTGAAACTTCAATACTTTGGCCACCTGATGTGAAGAACTGACTCATTGGAAAAGACCCTGATGCTGGGAAAGACTGAAGGCAGGAGAAGAAGGGAACGACAGAGGATGAGATGGTTGGATGACATGACCAACTCGATGGACGTGAGTTTGAGTAAACTCTGGGACTTGGTGATGAACACAGAAGCCTGTTGTGCTGCAGTCCATGAGGTCGCAAAGAGTCGGACACAACTGAGCGACTGAACTGAACTGAAAGGTGACCCGAAGTTGGTCTTGTTCTGTGCCCTCCTTGGGCCTAGTGTCCACAGTGACTCAGACAAAGGAGGCCTAGTTTGTAGTGCTGAGTAGGTTTTCAGGAAGTCACAGAACTCCTCCTATGATTCTTGCAGGCTTTTTTATATTTAAAATGCACATCAAAAAGTTTGGGATAAAGTGAAGCTGTTTCTGCCTGGTTTCGAACCAGGGACCTTTTGCGTGTTAGGCAAACGTGATAACCACTACACTACAGAAACCATATGGTCAAGTATACCTAGTGACATCCAAGAAAAGCATGTTCAGACACAACTTGCCCTCAAATTTTGAAAGAAAGAGAGCTCTCTGAGCACAGAGGATCCCTCAGGTAAGGAGACTGAGGTTCCTGAAAGGCCCTGGTTTAGGGTTCCTCGCTTTCTCCAGAGTGAGGTCCCTGTGAGCATCCCAGCAGTTAGACCTCAGGATCCCACAAGGAACACACAGCTTTGGGCCTGAGCGCAGCAGTCACCCACGCTGACTCTCCAACTTCTCAGAAACCGCAGGAGCCAGGGCAGTTAGACGTCTCTGAGCCCCAGGCAACCCGATGCTTGGGTGGGGTGGACGAAATCCCACCCAGCTGCAGACCCACACCTCCGCACCTCCGTGGCCCTTTTCACTGCTCCTGCGGTCACTGGGCTCGGCTCTTGGAAATGATCGATGCTTTAATCCTACCTGGGAACAAAGAGCCTTCCCCTCTGCTCTGATGCACCTGACCTGCGTGCTCCTTTTGCAGCATCGCTTCACTGGTGTCGTCCCAGGCAAAGGGGTTTCTCAAGTTCCTGCTGCTATGGCTTATTCTAGTCGTCTAGTTGAAGTCCAAAACTTTCCTCACACTTTCACATTTAGCAGGAAGAGCAGCAAAGGCTGACGTCTCTGGTCATCTGGCTGTTTGAAAAATATTGAACATCAGAGAAGGAAATGGCAACCCACTCCAGTATTCTTGCCTGGTGAATCCCATGGACAGAGAAGCCTGGTTGCTACAGTTCATGGGGTCCCAAAGAGTCAGACACCACTTAGCAACTAAACAACAACATGTAATAAGATTAGTTTTCATCATTGTGGAAATGATGTTTTAACAATCGATTATCCATGCTACAAATGAAAAAGAAAGCATACCTTACAAAGAACAATGAGTCAATTGTATTTAGTGGCTGAGATAATGAAACAATATATTAGAGGCAAACACAGAGAGGAGGAAGGCTTTACTGAGTAGGACATGGACCCCTGGAAGAGAGTAAGCTAACCGTACAAAGATTTAAATAAACTTCAGCACGGCAAAAGGTGCCAAAAAGATGCAATACACAACTGGCAGAAAATCACAACACGTATGAATAAATACGTCGTTTAAGAACAGAGTGCTAGGACGCATACAAAGCTGTCAGGGAAATAGACAGTGCATACCAACAGGTGTGTCATACTAGAAGAACTCTAATAAAGAAAATGTAATTTTAAAAAAATGAAAAAAATAAATTACCTAGAATATGAAAATCTCAGGAAGACTAACCCACTGTCCAGAAAAATAAATAAATAAAGAGTCAATGAAAAAAAAAAAAAAGAAAATGTGTTAGGCTCTTAACCCCCTTGGTCAGAAAATTACAGATTTATAATAAATCTTGACCTCAGATGGGCAAAAATCTAACCTGGTTAATAGGCTGTACCTTTATCAGTGTGGAAAACAGGAGGCTGTTCATCACAACTCATGTAGGATATCTCCTCTGGTTTGGGGAGGCAATGTGGCATGGCCTGTCAACTCTATAAATGTGTGTTCCTTTTGAAACAGTAATTCTAGATCTAGGAGTTTCATCCCACTGGAATGTATAGACACAAATGTAAAGAAAAGAAAATACTGAACATCAGCGCTGGCCAAGTTTCGCTTCCTGACCTGTATTAAATTCGTTTGCCGACCAGGCCTTGTGTAAAGCCACGGAGGGATCAGGCTCAGTCCACGCAGACCTCATGGTTGTGTATTCCTCCCTTATTGTACTTGAGATTCTTCTTAAAGGACAGCTTTTGTTTTACCTTTTATAATGTCTGAAATGCCTTTTATTTGACTTTTTAAATTATCTGGTTCAAGAGGTCATGGAGCACGAATTTTAACCTTGGACAACAGAAGGGTAAAGGCGGTTTTCCCAGAAAACAGGTGTCTGGGGAGGTTTTTGGTTTCACCTCACAGCAGGCAGAGTTTCTTCTTGCTGAAAGACTTTAATGCAATGCTGTCTGTGTGTCTGTCTGTCTCTGGTTTCCTTTAGAAGTAAAGGGTAACAAGGTTGGGGATGCATTTGCGTTTCCTCCTGCAGTGGCTTTTCTTCTTTTCTTGGTGTGGCGGTCACTGCGTTTCCTTCAGGTCTGAGGTTCAGGGGCTCCAACCCGAGGAAGGCACGGCCCGCGTGCGCACCGGCCCCCAGACCGCGGGGCTCCACCTGGTTCCGCGTGGACTCCGAGCGCAGTTGAGGGTGCAGCTGCGCGTCAGCACGCTCACCAGCACTGGAGCCTGAGTCCCCAAAGAGGCGGGCTTGAAAGCAGCTTCAGATCAGGACATTTCATGAGCTTTCCCCTGCTTTCCTCCCCTCCCCGACCTAGTTTTCACCTCCCACATCCAGCCAGAGGAACGGATTCATGGTCTTCGCAGTTGCATCCCGGCGCTGCCGGCCCATGTCTACTGGACCAGGGGGTGGTGGTTGTTTCCCGGTCGGGGTGGAGGGACAGCGGGTGCCCAGGGACCACAGACACACGGCTCCCTGCAGCCTCAAGGGAAGGCACGGGGCTCCAAAATCGGCGAGAGGAGCGGCTGAGGGACCAGGCCCTGCCCCTGCCCATGAGGCCGGGCCCAGAAGAGGGACGCAGCCCAGCACGGACCCCAGCTGGCGCCCAACGCCCCCACCATCCTCATCCAAGCTTCAGGGTGAGGGAGCCCAGCGTTCCACTGGTTTCCCACCTTTATCAGGAAAGTCGTTTACACAAATCCAGAGTCTAGAACAAGAGGGCCTGTGTCGGCCAAAGTCCACATGGACTGAGAGGTAAACACAAAGTCCTAACTGGATGTGGGGTCTGAGGAAGGCCTTGCGTCAGATACTACTCTTGGTCTGAGCGTGAGGAAGTTGGCGTCATCCAGGGTAGGGACAGGTGTCCTAGGTCATGGGGGAAGAATTGGAATCCAGGTTTGGTGAGAGGCTCTCTTTCTGAGCCTGTTTCATTGTGAAAGGGGGCCACTTGGCTCTCAGTCGGTGGTGAGCCATCCATCTACTCCCTGATCTCTGACCTACTCCAGGCTCCACCTGGAAAATGGCTCGAGGACCGGCTGCTTTTTCTCCTGATCACCTCAGTTTGCAGAACCTGACCCCTCTTCACCTTTGGGCCTTTGGCTCCAGCCTGCGGTGTAGAATTGAATTCGTTCTCTTTTGTCCTGTTACACAAATCAGATTATCCCATCTGTGTGCTGGGGTGAAAGAAAGCTAAGTGTCTTCACAAGGGATGAACTTCTTGGCTTTCAGAGACATAACAAGTGTAGCAGGTATAGATGATGTAGGGCCAGATGAAAAGGTGAGATAACAACATTTATTATTTGCAGATATTTTATGATGGCAATTCAGACCAGTCTGAGGTAATAGCTCATTGTAGTTTTAATTTTCATTACTCTAATAATTAGTGATGTTGAATATTTTTTCATGTGCCTGTTGTCCATCTGTGTTTCTTATTTGCAGAAATGTCTGTTTAGATTTTCTGACCATTTCTTGATTGGGTTGTCTGTTTTTGTTTTTGTTTTTATTGAGCTCTATGGGCTGTTCGGGTATTTTAGAAATTAATCCCTTGGTTGTATCATTTGCAAATATTTTTTCCCATTCTGTAAGTTCTCATTCTTTTTGTTTTGTTTATGTTTTACTTTGGAAACTTAGGAGGCAAAAGACCTGTACTCCCAAAACTGTAAGACACTGACTGATGAAAGAAACTGAAGGTGATACAAAGAGATGGAAAGATATATCGCGTTACAGTGCCACTGTATGACCCAGGGCAATGTATAGATTCAATGCACCTCCTATCAAATTACCAATGGCATTTCCCACAGAACTAGAAAAAAAAGTTTTAATTTGTATGGGAACACAAAAGACCCAGAATAACCAAAGCAATCTTGACAAAGACAAACACAGCTGGAGGAATCAGCTTCCTTGGCTTCAGAACATACTTCACAGAAAGAGCAAACAAAACAAAAGCAATATAGTACTGGCACAAAACAGAATAGAGATCAATGGAACAGAATAGAAAGCCCAGAAATAAACCCACACGCCTACAGTCAATTCATCATGACAAAGAAGGCAAGAATGTACGATGGAGAAAAGACAGTCTCTTCAGTAAGTGGTGCTGGGAAAATGACCAGCTATATGTAACAATGAAATTAGAGGGACTTCCCAGGTGGTCCAATGCTTAAGAGATGGTCCAGTGGTTAAGAATCCACCTGCCAATGCAGGATACACAGCATTCCAGGTCCAGGAAGATCCCACATGTCGTGGGGCAACTAAGCCAGCATTCTGCAACTACTGATGCCTGTACACCTAGAGCGTGTTTCCCACAAGAGAAGCCATAGCAATGAGAGACCCGCACAGTGCAACTAAGAGCAGCCTCTGCTCGCTGCAACTATAGAAAGCCCACACCTAGCAATAAAGACCCAGTGGAGTCTAAAAAATAATAATAAAATTAGATCTTTCTCTTAACACCATAAACAAAAGACACAAAATGGATTAAAGACCTAAATGTAAGGCTAGATACTATAAAACTCCTGGGGGAAAACATAGGCAGAACACTCTTTGACATAAATCTCAGTAATAGCGTTTTGGATTGGTCTCATAGAGTACTCGGAGAAGGCAATGGCATTAGAGAAGGAAATGGCAACCCACTCCAGTGTTCTTGCCTGGAGAATCCCAGAGACAGCAGAGCCTGGTGGGCTGCTATCTACGGGGTCACACAGAGTCGGACATGACTGAAGTGACTTAGCAGCAGCAGCAGCAGCAGCATAGAGTACTGGAAATGAAAACAAAAATAAACAAATGGGACCCAATTAAACTTACAAATTTTGCACAGCACAAGAAAACATAAACAAAACTCAGTTTCAAAAAGTTTAAAGCCACTTGGCTATTGCCAGAGTGATGTAGATTCTTATGCTTTCGCCTAGTCTAGGAGACAAAGTCAATTCAAAATACTGTGATACTTTGGCTACTGTCAGATTTACAGCTCTCCTTCACTATCAGATTACTTATGTAAATGTTGCTAACAACCATTATCTTATGTTGATGTGCAACTGTTAATACTGTGTCAAAGAGAAAGCCAAGTGTTCATGATCAAATCTGCTCTTTTAGGAACAATTACGAGCCAAGGAAGGAGGGGTTAAACTGAGAAATCCTGATGTGGAAGGTAGTTCAATTAGGCTTAACTAACTTGGACTGAAAGGAGATCAAACCAGTCAATCAGTTAAAGGAAATCAGCCCTGAATGTTCAAAAGGACTGATGCTGAAGCTGAAGCTCCAGTACTTAGGCCACCTGATGCAAAGAGCTGACTCATTGGAAAAGACCCCGATGCTGGGAAAGATTGAAGGCAGGAGGAGAAGGGGACGACATAGCATCAATGGACCTGAGTTTGAGTAAGTTCCCGGAGATGGTGAAGGACAGGGAAGACTGGTGTGCTGCAATCCATGGGGTCGCAGAGTCAGACACAACTGAGCAACTGAACAACTCAGAGATGCCAAAGGGAGGATACTGGCAGCTATTACACCTAGAAAAGCTGCCATATTCATTTCACAATTAAACTTTCAAGAATTGATGGAGTGGGACTTCCCTGGTAGTCCAGTGGCCAAGACCCTGAGCTCCCAATGCAGAGGACCTGGGGTTCGATTCCTGGTCAGGGAACTAGATCCCACATGCCACAACTAAGACCCAGTTCAGTCAAATAAATAAATACTTAATAAATAAAATATTTTTAAAAAAAGAATTGATGGAGTGTCCGCATATTGCCAAACCTATTTACCGGATTAGCTATTCAGCTTCTCCAGATCAACCCATCCAGACTAGCTGTTTGATGACCTCCAGCTCAACTATTTCAAAGAAAAGAAAAACCAGAACTCCCCATTTCCAAATATTTTGTGTGTGTGTGTGTGTTTTCCTTTCTTTTCTCTTTTCTGGCTTTTTCATAAATCCTTTTTTTTTTTTTTTTTTGGCTCTGCTTAATGACAACATTCTAATAACTAATTTTTCTGAGTAAATATGTGCGATAACTCATTCAAAATCTCTTTATTACTAATATAAAATTATAATTTTTATATTAATGTCTGTACACACTACATGGGTACCTTTGACATCTGTTCTAGAGTGCAAATTTTCCTTTCGTGAAAAACTTAGTCCTTGAACTGTTGGAACACTAGCACCTCTTACTCTTTAAATAAAGCCAGTTTCTGGTTAGTGTATAGGTAACAAGTACATCATACTTCTCTCTGTCTAAATCACTTTGCTTTTCCAATGTGCTCCTCATGTCTCAGCCTCTGTTCCTGGTAGATCTGGGAGGCCTGTTGTGCTTTTACTTTGCTCCATGATGCTCTATGCTCTCAGGAGGGACTTGGCGAATGACGGAGTAAAGGCCTCCAGAGTGGAAGCCCCTTGGGTGCTGAGCTCCCCTGGGCTTGGTTGTTTAGCTCCCATTGAAGGTCAAGACCTTTCCAGGACCACTCAAGCCCTACTGTAAAACATTTTTTGTATTGTCCTCTAAGGGAGTTATTTATCTGATTCTGCAGTCTTTTCGATTTTGCAGGCTTGTCTGTGTAATAAAGAAATAGCTTTGAAAAATTCAGTAAATTCCAGTTCTTGGGAATCGAAAGCGGTGTCCAGGGGATGGGACAAAAGTTCTACCACTGTCCAGCTATTGCTGACATGGCTGCCTTACCCTTCTTCCAGGTACCTTCCAGAACAAGGAAACGCCTGCAGTATACAGCACTGGGCCTACACAGTGCTGCAGCAACATTAATCAAAGGTGGGAGGAAAGGAGGGAAGCAGTACCACAGAGGTAGGGCTTGTTACCACCAAGGCATCTCAGACCCCATCTGTGAGACAGCAAGACAGGTAAGGCTCTTGGTCCCTTGGTGAAGGTGTGGGGATCTATGAGGAAGCAAAGGCTGCTGCAGAGCTGCCCCTAGAGATGCTGGGGATGAACTGACATTCGGCTGTATCTAACCAGATGGAGAAAGGCATTGAAAATTGTTAGTAGATGTGAGATCTTATGAAAACCCATTTATTGCTACGGGGAAATACAGCAGATGGCTTTATGGCACACTGGTTATTCTCCACCCTGTGCTGTCCTACAGTGTAGCCACTAGCCATATATAGGTATTTAAATACAAATTAATTATGTAATATGAAGTAATAAAAGAACTATTCAACTATGCAACATCTCCACAGTCATTGTGTTTTAAGCATTCAACTATCACATCTGTCTAGCAGCCACTGTATTAGAAAATGCAGATCTAGGCCATTCATCTAGTGAATCAGTACACGTAAGATTTTTAATTCTGTCTTCTTACTCAACATTACTGACATTTTATTCCATTTCCTTCATCCGTAGTACCAGTAGTTTGTGAGTCTGTACTGATCTGTGTGCCATCCCTGAGCTTCGGTTGCAAGGAGGAATTTAGCGTGTTGCTTGGCTGCTATGAAGAGCCTTCCATGCTCTAGGGGCTACTACAGGGCAGTGGTAAACCAGGCACAACCAAAGGTTTCTCACAGTGATCTCTTCAGCCTCACTGCTGCTCTAGGTTCCTCTAAAGGCTACCCTTGCCCAGGAGGATGCCCTGGGAATGTTTGTGCAAACTCATGAACTCCACTTATTAACTCTGTTATTAACCATAATAACAGCTGCTTTCTTTTTATTTAATTTTATAATTACATCCTGCTTGTGGCAATTGATAGTAGCAGTTCAGTTGTGGTTGTGCTTATTCAGCCGCTCAGTGATGTCTGACTCTTTGAGACCCCCATGGACTTCAGTATGCCAGGCTTCCTTTCAGTTGAGATAACGAGATAAAATTAATTTTCAAAACAAAATTTCTAAATGAAAAATGTGAATCCAAGTATGGGAAATGACAGGTAAAGATACATGGATGTGGCTAAATATTAAAGTGATGTCTTCATTAATGAACTGTAAAAAGCATGCTTTTGTCTGATTTTTGTTGGATGTCCTCCTACTTCTTTTCCCTTTGAGAGCACTCCCTCTCCCTGAAGTCAAGAAAGGCAGGAATCCTTAGCTGTCCCCTCTACCTTTTGAACACAGAAGGCACTGCTACCTCTTTTTCCTATGAGCTCCTCTGGGAATGCCCTTGTTTCAGACCGGGAGATTCAAGGCCCATAAACACTTCTGGTTGGGAGGTATGACTGAATCATCTCCAGAGTCAGGGAATCTGTTTCTGGGGAAGGATAAATGGTTTTGTTTACTCTTTCCTTTTCTTCTTTTCAGTAATTGGTTGTGAGTATTCCTAGGCCTCCCTTTCAATATTCTTCTTCTCTTTGAAATCTTGAGGTTGAACATGAAGGAGGAAATGCAAATCTTTGTGAAGTCTTCTCAGTGACCACTGAGCATGATGGCCAAGGAGAAGGGCTCTGGAGGCAAACTGCCTCAGTCTGAGTGCTGGCTCTCTCCATCATTGAGGTGCATTGCTAAGTTGCTTCAGTCCTGTCCAACTCTTTGTGACCCTATGGACTGTAGCCCACCAGGCTCTTCTGTCCATGGGAATTCTCCAGGCAAGAATACTGGAGTGGGGTTTTCATGCCCTCCTCCAGGGGATCTTCCTGACCCAGGAATCCAACCCGTTTTTCTTACATCTCATCTCCTGACCCAGGAATCCAACCCATGTTTCTTACATCTCATCTCCTGCATTGGCGGGACCCTTAAAATTAGCTTGTGAAGTCTCTCAGTCGTGTCCAACTCTTTGCGAGCCCATGGACTGTAGCCTGCCAGGCTCCTCTGTCCATGGGATTCTCCAGGCAAGAATACTGGAGTGGGTTACCATTTCTTTCTCCAGGGGACCTTCCCGACCCAGGGATTGAACCTGGGTCTCTCGCATTAGAGGCAGACGCTTTAACCTCTGACCCACCAGGGAAGCCCTACTTGACCTTAAAATTAGCTTAGCTTGACCTTAAAATTAGCTCAGCCTTCCTGGGCCTCTGCATTCTCATCTGCAACAAGAGAGTGGTAATAGTTTACATTATCTTTTAGGTTTGTTAGTTAGTTAGTTAGTTAAGTCGCTCAGTCGCGTCTGACTCTTTGCGACCACATGGACTGTAGCCCACCAGGCTCCTCTGTCCATGGGATTCTCCAGGCAAGAATACTGGAGTGGGTTGCCATTTCCTTCTCCAGGGGATCTTCCCGACCCAGGAATTGAACCCAGGTCTCCTGCATTAGAGGCAGACACTTTAACCTCTTAGCCACAGGGGAAGAGTGTGGACTTAATAAGTAACTACACAGTAAAGCTCCGAGAAAGCTGGTATTGTTTCCACTTCTAACTGTATGTACCACTGCTGATTTCTACATTCCTCAGAGTAAATTAGGAGTGTTTAATGGTTTCGCTGATCTCCTCTCTCCCATATTAGTGACCACCATCCAGAAACTGGTTGGGTTTGCTGATGATCTAGCTGCAGCAGCAGACTGTATCCAGTTTCACCATATTCTTGGGCCTTGGACAGGCATGATAATTATTTAGCTCATGATAGACAATATTTTGCACATGCTTCTAGAAAGGACTTTTAGTAACAGTCAAGAGTGATCTCACATTTTGAGAAACGTTCAAGTATGTACCCATGACCCATGGGTTTGTCTGTTTGTTTGTTTGTTTGTCTATTTGTTTGTAAGAAATCAAAGGAGGGAAATATGATTTATCTGGAAGTTGTAGATGATTTCCTCTTTCAGTTATAATGGAGTATTTGTAGCAAAGTAGCTTTCACCTTGAAGGCAACCAAATTAATTATGGTTTAAAGAAATTCTGTTTGAGGTCTTTGAAGAAACACAGTGCAGCTAGGACCCACAGGGTCAGCGCCAGTGAGAGAGAGAGGTTCATTGGAATGAAACTGGTTCTCTACCTTTTCCTCTCAGGGCATTTGCCAGTTCTCAAGAAAGCACAAGCCACCCAGAAGCTAAGGAGAGGGCAACAGCTGAGGGTCAGGGAAGACAGTAACAGTTTAAGTAATCTACCAAATCTGGAGAGAACAAATGAGGAGGATGGGAAGGAGGTGGGAGAAAGAAGGAATGGGGAAGGAGGAGAAGAAGGAAGATGAGATGAGCAGGAGGAAAAGAAGGGAGATGAGAAGGAGAGAGGGGGAAAAAAAGGAGAAAAAGCCACGGACTATCCAAGTATTCAGGAGCCAAGATCCTGGAGTGCGGTGATGAGTGACCTGAATGCTTGCTTCCAAGTATTTCCCCTTAAGACCTCTACAGATTAAGCTATGTTCATGTAAGAGGTTATGAAGTTGGACAGTGTGGCTGAAAGAGAGTGGAATTTTCAGCAGCAGCATGGTATTAAAGAGATAAAAACTGAAGTTCAGAATTCACCCAGAGTCAGGGCCTAGGAAAACCCTCAAAGTCTCAGGGACCCTTGCCATCTATAGCATGGCAGTGTGCGCAAACTAGTTATGGACTGAGACTTCCCTTGAATGCAAGCAAGTTGCAGATCAGCTCAGTCAAAGACTGAATTGAGGGGATGGGTCTTCTGCTGCCTGCTGGGGCAATAGGGTAAATAATATTCAGGGAAAGATGACATCATGAGATTATGCATCATTTTTCACACAACAGGTTCATCATTCACTCACAATATTCTAGGACTGAAAAAAAATAGAATGTGTTATGTCTTACTTCTAAAGATGACTCCTTGTATGCATGACATCAGTTTAAGAGCTTCTATCTAAACACTACTTTATATTGTCTTCCAGATTTTCTAATGATGTGGAAAATATTGGTAGCACAGTATTCTAGTGTGCACACATGTTGGATTTACTTTCTCTTCAAAATTGTCATGGCGCTGAACTGCCTAAATTTCCTCTTTTGATTTTACTGATCCAGTTAGCAAATTTTCAGTTCAGTTCAGTTCAGTCTCTGAGTGAGAGTCATTTCCTAGGCAGGTTGATAAGAAGTCTAGGGGTCCAGGCAATGCCAAAGAATGCTCAAACTACCACACAAATGCACTCATCTCACACGCTAGTAAAGTAATGCTCAAAATTCTCCAAGCCAGGCTCCAACAATATGTGAACCGTGAACTTCCTGATGTTCAAGCTGGTTTTAGAAAAGGCAGAGGAACAAGAGATCAAATTGCCAACATCCGCTGGATCATCGAAAAAGCAAGAGAGTTCCAGAAAAGCATCTATTTCTGCTTTATGGACTAGGCCAAAGCCTTTGACTGTGTGGATCACAATAAACTGTGGAAAATTCTGAGAGAGATGGGAATACCAGACCACCTGACCTGCTTCTTGAGAAATCTGTATGCAGGTCAGGAAGCAACAGTTAGAACTGGACATGGAACTGAGAGGGTAACAGGCAGGAAGGCCAGGGGTCTCCAAATGGAGCAAATAGCCAGCAAGTGTCAGACATTTTCTCTCTCTTAAGCAGCAGGAGGAAACAAACTAGCGATATTTTTTCCTTCTCTATACAAATTTAAAAGGAGGTTTCTCTTAAAATTCTGTGTTGCCATAATGACACNAAATTCTGTGTTGCCATAGTGACACCTGGTTTCACCTGAAGTTAACCAATGCCTTTTTCTTATGGAAATGTTTATCTTAAGCTATGCTAATATACTATGCATTTACCCCAAACTCTGTCTTCAAGTCGGTTCCCCCTTTTATAGCCTTGACTAGACGGACCTTAGTCGGCAAAGTAATGTCTCTGCTTTAGAATATGCTATCTAGGTCGGTCATAACTTTTCTTCCAAGGAGTAAGCGTCTTTTAATGTCATGGCTGCAATCACCATCTGCAGGGATTTTGGAGCCCCCCAAAATAAAGTCTGACACTGTTTCCACTGTTTCCCCATCTATTTCCCGTGAAGTAATGGGAGCGGATGCCACGATCTTCATTTTCTGAATGTTGAGCTTTAAGCCAACTTTTCCACTCTCCTCTTTCACTTTCATCAAGAGGCTTTGTAGCTCCTCTTCACTTTCTGCCATAAGGGTGGTGTCATCTGCTTACCTGAGGTTATTGATATTCCTCCCGGCAATCTTGATTCCAGCTTGTGTTTCTCATCTGTCTATGATGCGGGAGACCTGGGTTCGATCCCTGGGTTGGGAATATCCCTTGGAGAGGAAAATGGCAATCCACTCCAGTACTATTGCCTGGAAAATCCCATGGACAGAGGAGCCNAAGAGTCAGACACGACTGAGTGACTTCACAGGAACGTTCAATATGTGATTCTAACATGCAGTTCTCTATTATGGTTCAGTTTTAGTTGCAATTCTAAGACTTACTGTTCTCTTTAAGTTCTTTGACTGATATTAAATTGAGGTTATTAACATATAATCTTTGCCCAGAGAATATCTAATTAAGACAGGAAAAGCAAACACTGTCTTACTATAATGCTGAGGCATATTTTTATAGACTGCTGAGTGGTCAGAGTTGCACAGGTTAAGAGGAGGTGTGAGTACCTGTAGGGGATGTGGTGTATCCATTTTCCCATTCTTTGCTATCCTTTCCTTGTTTCTCTCACAAGGAGAGAAACCTGCCATTAGGCTCTGGCAGGTGGTTGAGATTGATAGTGCTCCCACAGGGCTGCCCCTTTTTCATGCCTCAAGGTATGGGCACAGTGGGAGCAGGCCACTGGGTTTGTTTACAATTCTGCTGGGCCCCAGTAGCTGTTACCCAAGCCGGTGGGAGTTCTTCTGTCCTTACTCTTCTCTGTGCCAAGAATCAGGCCAATGAAAACTGTGAACACAGGTCAGATATTTAGCGGATTTTCTGGCAGGCTGCAAAGGGGATTCCTTGGCACGTTTTTCCCACTGCTTTTTCCTCCTGTCCTTCAGCCCTCTCCCGGGACTTGAGCCCAATCAAAACCCAGAATGCCCAACTTCAGAACCTAATGAAGCTCAGGCTCTGATGTCTCATTGCAAAAATTCAGTGAGAGACAAAGCGATAAGTAAGAGTTGGAGTTGTTAAGATTCAGAGAGAAGCGCCACACTCTACAGGGTACAGGCCAAGGAATGTGGCCTGGCTAGATTTTTCGAGCGGGGTGAATTCCTGCGTGTGTCTGTTGGCTTATAGATTGGGGATTAAGGTTTACGTTATGCCCTTGTGCTATGTCATTCTCTCAAAGGTTGTGCTCTGCCTCCTCCCCTCCTGTTTCGTGCTCCTTTCCTCAGCCCCATCTGGGCCCACAATGTTGCCTACAATCTTCTGGAGGGACAACCAGAAAATAGCTGGCCTTGGGAGGGAAGTACTGTGTAATGTCCAACCCCCTAATCCTACCCAGCATTGGTCACACTGGAGATCTTGGGGACATCCAACTCCAGTCCGGGGGTCCCAGGAGGTCATCACGCCTTGACCTGCCTAGGGATCTGGTCCTCGAAATGTTGTCATGCCTCAACCTGCTCAGGGATCCGCCAGTCCCAGGGGTCCCAGGAGGTTGTCACGCCTCGACCTGCCCAGGGATTTGATCTCTAGGGGGCTGTCATGCCTCAGCCTGCCTGGGGATCTGCACCCTGACCCGGGGACGCCTGGCTCTCAGGTTGCAACAGTACTGGGTAGAATAAGCTTCAGAAAGACTCACCCCTAAGGAAGTCCACCCATGGAGACAGAAGGAAGCCTATTACTTGTGGGACTGTGCCCAGTCTCAGCAATAACTCAGGAGCCCAACGAGAACCCCATTGCCTTTCTGGAAAGACTAAAAGAGGCCCTCCAAAAGTTTACCAATCTGGACTTAGACTCTTATCTGTCCCAATGTGCATCAGATATCAGAATTAAGTTACAACAGCTACAACAGCAGGACCCCACTGCCTCGTTAGATGAGATGGTCCAGACAGCCACCAATACCTTTTATAACAGAGAACAGGAAAAGGAGGCCAAGGCCCAAGAGAGGGAGAGAAGGAAAGAGACAAGGCATGCCCATATGCTGGCCACCCTCCAGAGAAGCCCTATGGCACACCCCAATTCCTTGAAGGACAAGGCACAAGGCAAATGCCTAATCTGTAGACAGGAGGGGCATTGGGCCAAAGAGTGTCTAAACTGCGACAAGTCTCCTAAAGCGGCTTGCCACAAATGCCATCAACTGGGAGATTGGGCAGCACTCTGCCCTGGGGACCCAAGAGCCTCAAGGTCAAGTGCCAAGCCTTCCGTCGCGAATGGTTCAAGATCTCCGGATCATAAATGAAGCTGTAGTCCCCCTCCATCCCACAGTACCTAATCCCTATGTAATCTTGGGAGAAATCCCACCCAGTGCCAAGTGGTTTACAGTCTTGGATCTCAAAGATGCATTTTTTTGCACACCACTGGTTAACAATCCCAATATCTTTTTGCCTTTGAGTGGGAGGCCCCAGGAGAAAAACGCCAACAGATGACTTGGACAGTATTACCTCGGGTTCAGAAATAGCCCCCACCTGTTTGGACAGGCCTTTAGCCGGGATCTCCTAGACCTGAACCTGGGACCTAATGGGAAAATATTACAATATGTAGATGACCTACTAATCCGCTCTCCAGATGAGAAAAGTGCCCAACAACATGCAATTCAGGTTCTAAACTTTTTGGCAGAAAGGGGATATAAAGTCTCCCATGCTAAGGCACAGATGGTCAAGACAAAGGTCACTTACCTGGGAGTTCAGATTATACACGGGTCCAGGAGGCTGTCCTCTCATCGGATACAAGGAATCCTCCAGTTGCCCTCCCCACGACTTGAAAATTGCAAGCTTTCCTGGGGCTAACTGGATATTGTAGAATCTGGATACCCAGCTATGGTCTAATTGCCCAGCCCTTATATGAAAGCTTAAAGGGATGAAATGATTCAATCCCACTGATGTGGGGAACTCCTCAAAAGAAGGCAGAGGTAAGTAATGCCCAATGCTTTAGAGACCTCTTGGGTGACCTTAGAAGTAAATGATGTCCCATTGTCACTTTGTAACGACCTGGGCAGACCAAATCTTGGAATGATTTTGGAGCAGTTTCTTTATCACCNTGGAATGATTTTGGAGCAGTTTCTTTATCACCTCCTCAGCCTTTTCAGTCTGGGTGGGGAAGCCTTCAATCCATCCTGTGAATGTATCTATCATGACTAATATGTATTTATTCCCTTGAGAAACTGGCATCTGGGTGAAGTCCATCTGCCAGTCCTCTCCTGGATAGGTCCCACGTCATTGGATGGGCTGGGCCAGCTGGGGTCTTTGAGCTCTTTGGGGGTTGTTTACTTGGCAAGTGGGACAAGAGGAGACCACTTTCCTTATAGTTGTTTGGAAGCCTGTTCCTCTGAAGGACCTTTCTAGTAATCTTTGGAGGGCCTTTTCCCCTAAATGAGTGGTGGCATGTAAGGAGTTAACCAACTTCCATTGGAGGTTCCCAGGCAGAAAAAGGAGTCCCTCCTTTTGGAACCACCCCATATGATCTTCTTGAAAGCCCTCACTCTTAGCTTTAAGAGTCTCACCTTCAGTATATGAAGGAGTTTCTGGCAAACTAATCTGTGGAACTAGGCTTTAAGAGTCTCACCTTCAGTATATGAAGGAGTTTCTGGCAAACTAATCTGTGGAACTAGGGTGGCAACCCCTATTAGGTCATGGTTCTGTAATGCTTCTCTCTTAGCTGCCTGATCGGCTGCTTGGTTCCCTCGTGCAACTTCTCTGTTCCCTTTTTGGTGTCCTTTACAGTGGGAGACTGAAACCTCAGTGGCCAGATGGACTGCCTCCGAGAGTCTAAGAATTTGATCACCGTATTTGATTGGGGTCCCTCAGGTGGTCAGGTGGCCCCTTTCTTTCCAAATAGCCGCATGTGCATGTAGCACCAGAAAGGCATACTTGGAGTCAGTGTCAATGGCTATTTTTTTCCTTTTCCCAGCTCTAAAGCTCAAGTCAGGGCTATGAGCTCAGCTAATTGGGCTGAAGTACCTGGTGGCAGAGGCTTAGCCTCTATGGTCTCAAAATTGGAAACTACTGCATACCCAGCTCTTCTTTTTCCATCCAAGACAAAGCTGCTTCCACCAGTATACCAGATTTCCTAAGGATTGGTCAGAGGATCTTCTGACAATCCCTCTCGGGGTTTTGTCCAATGGTCCAAGGTTTCTAGACAAGAGTGAAAGGGGAGAGAGCCCTCGGGGGTAGGCAGGAGGGTGGCTGGGTTAAGAACCTCACAAGGGGATATAGTGAGGCCTGGATTTTCCATCAGCATTACTTGATATCTGAGGATCCTTTGATCAGTCATCCATAAATGGCCTCTCCCATTTCAGCGCTGTTTTACTTGGTGGCTGGTAAAAATATTTTGCCCCCAAAGAAGAGTTTTAAAGCATCTTCTATCATGATTGCAATAGCTGCAAGATTTCGAAGGCAGGCGGGCCAGCCGTGGGTGGTTGGATCGACCCTCTTGGGTAAGTAAGCTACAGACTGGGACTCAGGTCCCAACCTTTGAGTTAACACTCCCAAGGCTATTCCCTCTTTTTCACGGACATAAAGCTGGAATGCTTTTTCTGGGTCTGGCAACCTCAGATAACCCAGGAGACCTCCCTGGGATGGAAGGAGGCTTTACCAATAGCCCTCCTCTGCACCTGAATCACCCCTAAGGAACAGCTTGGTCTTAGTCCTTATGAGATGCTATATGGAAGACTTTTGTTTATGTCAATGACCTCTTCCTGGATCCAGAGGTTCAGACCCTCCAGTCTTATACCATGGCCATTGGGCAATTCCAACAGGATATACGCTTGTGGGGTATGAACCAGGGCCCAAAAGATTCTAAGGAGTCACCACTATATGCTCCAGGGACTCAAGCCCTAAGTAAAGTCTGGAAAGATGGGTCCCCAAAGGCTCAACTCCAGCCCACATGGAAGGGCCCCTACCCTGTAATACTCTCTACCCCCACAGCAGTCAAGATACAAGGACATGACTCCTGGATTCACTACTCACGAGTCAAGCCGTGGAAGAAAACAGAAGACACTCAATACACCTGGGAGCCCCAGGAGATCTCAGATACCTATTCAGGACGACCAATGAGTGCCATTCTAATGAGCACCCCCAAAATCTGGTTTCTGGGGATAAGATTTCTCAGGATAGCTCTAAAGAGCCAACACAGCTTGGCAGAGATTCTACCCCAAAACAGACAGGAGATAGATCTTCTGATCCCTAAACAAGAAGGGATTTGAGCCATTCTGGCAATGGGAATTTAGAATTGGCTAATGCCCCTACAAGCTGGAATCAAGATTGCCGGGAGAAATATCAATAACCTCAGATATGCAGAAGACACTACCCTTATTGCCTGAGGCCAAGGAAAGAAACCTTTTAAAAGATCACGGTACAATGCTTAGTGCTCACAAAAGACAGGCAATGGTACTCCCCCCACAGCCAGACTGCACTACTCATAATTCATAGGCCATTGGGAAGAACATTCAACAAACTCTCGTTTCAGTAGTGGGAATAATCACCCTGAGAATAACCTACCTAAAAAATGATAAAAGCAAGATCCAAAGAGATCTGTTTACAAGTCACTTAACTGTACCCCAGAACAAAACTCAAGATGACTTATAGGAATGCCAAAATAGCTACTATCTAAGAAGAGAAACTTTGACAATGTCTGTCGAAGAATGCCAGGGATGCAAAGAGGCAGGAAAATGTGATGTGTTAAGCAGGAGACTGATCAATCCATTGAAACTGAACCACGACTGACATGATGTTATAATTAGCAGAAAGACAGCTATCACGACGGTGTTGCATGTGACCCAAGAGTTAAGTAGAAATGTAGAACATATACAAATGGCCAGAAGCAAGCTTTAGACACAGAAATGATAACATCTAGTATTATATACTTCACCAGATGCAATTAATAGCATTTTAGACGTTGCTGGGGCATGCGGTGGGGGTGGGGGAAGATTAGGGAACACAAAGCCGTGAAGAAGTGACCATATCCAAAATGAAACCATGCACAACAAAACGTTTTTTAATGAACATAGCATCTCTGAGGGATAGGGTATATTTAAAAGGTCCAATGTATGAGTAATTTGGAGTTTCTGAAAAGACCAGAAGGGAAGAAATGATTTTTTGAGAAACTTTGACAGAAAAATTTCCAAAGAGCCAAATGAACATTATGAGCACAAGAAACATTAAACAAACCACAGGGAGCCACATCAGGATTAAACTGCTCAACTCCATTGAAGAAGAAACACATCTCCAAAGAAGTCAGCAGGAAAAGACACAGTACAAACAGAAAATGAAAATAAAGACTATGTTAGATTTCTCGTCAGAAGCAGTGAGAAGACAGTGGAACAACATCTTTAAAGGACTGGGGGGCAGCAGTCAACCTGGAGTTCATGCCTCCTCCCCAAGAAATGTCTTTCAGAAACGAAAGCGAAAAATGACATCTACAGACCAACCTACAAATGCTAAAAGAATTCATCACCAACAGACACACGTTGTAAGAAATGTTGAAGGAGTCCACTGACCTCAGATGGAAATCTGGATTTACACAAAGGCACCAAGGACAACAGAAAAGGTATCTATGTGGGAAAATACACAAGCTCTTTCTTATTATTTCAGTCTCTTTAGAAACTGGGGCTAATTTTTCTAAAGTAATCACGAGGGATTGTGGGGTTTATGACATATGCAAGTAAAATGCATGATGACAATAGCAGAAGGGCCCGCAGCGAAGAAATCTGAAGATGTGAACTTGAAGGCAGATTGTGGTAAGTTCCAGATGTCTGCTGTAAAGCTTCAAGCAGTCACTTAAATAAGAAAAGAAATTGTAGATAGCTAATAAGCCAACCAAGGAGTAGAAATGGGATTGTATATGAGCCATGTAAACACTGTCAGTTCAGTTCAGTCGCTCAGTTCAGTTGCTTCAGTCCGACTCTTTGCGACCGCATGGACTGCAGCACAACAGGCTTCCCTGTCCATCGCCAGCTCCCGGAGCTTACTCAAACTCATGTCCATTGAGTTGGTGATGCCACCCAATCATCTCATCCTCCATCATCCCCTTCTCCTCCCACCTTCAATCTTTCTCAGCATCAGGGTCTTTTCAAATGAGTCAGTTCTTCCCATCAGGTGGCCAAAGTATTGGAGCTTCACTTTCAGCATCAGTCCTTCCAATGAATATTCGGGACTGATATCCTTTAGGATTGATCGGTTGGATCTCCTTGCAGCCCAAGAGACTCTCAAAGGGTCTTCTCCAACACCACAGTTCAAAAGCATCCATTCTTCGGCGTTCAGCTTTCTTTATAGTCCAACTCTCACATCCATACATGACTACTGGAAAAACAAAAGCTTTGACTAGATGGACCTTTGTTGGCAAAATAATGTCTCTGTTTTTTAATGTGCTGTCTAGGTTGGTCATAGCTTTCCTTCCAAGGAGCAAGCGACTTTTAATTTCATGGCTGCAGTCGCCATCTGCAGTGATTTTGGAGCCCCCCCCCAAATAAAGTTTCTTATTGTTTCCCTATCTATCTGCCAAATTGATGGGACCAGATGCCATGATCTTAGTTTTCTGAATGTTGAGGTTTAAGCCAACAGTTTCACTCTCTTCTTTCACTTTCATCAAGAGATTCTTTAGTCCTTCTTTGCTTTCTGCCATAAGGGTGGTGTCATCTGCAAAGCTGAGGTTATTGATATTTCTCCCAGTAATCTTGATTCCAGCTTGTGCTTCATTCAGCCCAGGATTTCACATGATGTACTCTGCATATAAGTTAAATAACCTGGGTGACAATATGCAACCTTGACATACTGCTTTTGCAGTTTGGAACCAGCCCGTTGCTCCACGTCCCATTCCAACTGTTGCTTCTTGACCTGCATACAGATTTCTCAGGAGGCAGGTCATAACACTTTCCATATGCTTTCATGGTTACAAATAATGCATAGTCATCCTTGTACATACATCGTTGGCCCCTTGTACAAGGTCTTCTATAGCGACAAGTCCTGGAAGAGCAATTGCTCTATCACATGGTGTTTACAATGCATAGTGTGATCAATGCAAATAAATAGAGGTAAACAATAGAATGGGAAAGACTAGAGAGCTCTTCAAGAAAATTAGAGATACCAAGGGAACACTTCATGCAAAGCTGGGCACAATAAAGGAGAGAAATGGTATGGACCTAACAGAACCAGAAGATATTAAGAAAAGGTGGCAAGAATACACAGAAGAACTGTACAAAAAGATCTTCATGACCCAGATAACCACCATGGTGTGATCACTCACCTAGAGCCAGAGATCTTGGAATTCGAAGTCAAGCGGACCTTAGGAAGCATCGCTATGAACAAAGCTAGCAGTGATGGAATTCCAGTTGAGCTATTTCAAATCCTAGAAGATGATGCTAGAGTCGGACACGACTGAAGCGACTTAGCAGCAGCAGCAGCAGCAGCAGGGAGAGGAAACAGGTTCGATATTGGGGGTGGGGCAGCTTTATTTCTACCTCACAGACAAGAATCAGTGTGAGTTACATTGTAAACCAAGACATTAAAGTTAATGGTAGAAGGCATTTTGAGGATACTTTCTGATTTGGTCTTAGGCAAAGATTTACTAACCAGGACACAAATAACATATTAAAATAAAACCAAGACAAATGATAAATTAGACTTCAACGTTAACCATATCTTGGCAGTCAAAGATGCTACTAAAGTGGAAAAGCAAGCTACAAAGAGGGAGAAAATAGTCACAAAAGATAGCTTACAATCCTGCCTCTCTCTCCGTGATTATAATATATAATGACCTCCTCCGATCCAATAATATTTTTTACCAGCTGAGCCACAAGGGAAGCCCAAGAATACTGGACTGGGTAGCCTATCCCTTCTCCAGGGGATCTCCAGATCTAGGAGTCGAACCAGGGTCATCTCCTACATCACAGGCAGATTCTTAGTATCAGGAAAGTCCTATTTTCAAGGAACATACAACCAACTTTTTTCAGATGGGTAAAAGATAATGAGCAGGTACATCAGAAAAGATGATGTGCACGTGGCCAACAAAGCATACAAGGAGCGCTCATTATTTTTAGCTGTTACCGCGGAGGTCTTGCGCCTTCTCTAAAGTCTTGAGCCTTCGCCGTCACTGCCAGAAATCCTTTCCTAAGGCCATCCCTTCCCTTCTTCCCCCAGAAAAGGCACCTGCAGGTGAGGCACCCAGCGCCCCCGAGTCCCGCCTGGTCCCCAAGTCAGGAGCAACTTGCCTCATCCGGGCCGCACCTCAGAACTGGACTGGTGACCCGCCTTAGCGAGGTGCCCGGGAGTGAATAGAACAGAAGGTCGCTGGGGCCCGGGGAGCTGGAGCGGAGGCCAGGGGCCCGGAGGAGGCGGGAGGCGTTGTGCCCGGGGTGAGAAGGGACCGCTCACGGACACCTCGCATCTCTACGGTCCAGAAGGACTCGGGCGGGCGGATGCAGCAACCGAGAGGGCTTGAACGGAGAGCTCTCGGGAGTCTGGCTCCAAGACTGCGAACTGGATTCTGGGCCGAAAGTCGAGCAATCCCTGAATGGGCTTTCTCGGTTAACCCACACCTCAGTGTTCCCCAGTTCGGCGTGGAGAAAAACTTCTGTCTCCTGAGCCATCCCTGAGTTGCCGAAAGTCTGGGTCGAGAATTAGTGATTAGAGGAATGAGAACATGCAGAGACAAAGAGCAGCAGTCGGGTAGGAGGCCTGCTCCCAGTTTTCACAATGAATGAGTCATAGAGCAGCATCACAGGACCTGTAGTTTCTCCCTTCAGGACATAGATAACAATGTTTGACGCGTATTCCGAGGTTGTTTTCACAGACCGCAAGCACGTGGACCCGTTAGAGGTTAGAGGGTCAGAATGAGGATGTTGATTCCAGAAACTTCACCTTGTTACCTCACCATCAACTGATCAGACACCCTGGGACCCTCTCCCCCACACTGTCTTTATCTACACTTGCCTGAAAGCCATCCATGATTTCGGGTCTTTTGAGCATCAGCTGCCAGTTCTCCTGCAGTAAAAGGAGTACTTTCCTTTGCCACCACGTGGTGTCAGTTGCTTGGCTCTTCCGTGCAATGGGCTGGAGGACCCGAGTGCCATTTGAAAGCAGATCTTCCCTGCTATAGGGTTCCCCGATGGCTCAGTGGGTAAAGAATTTGCCTGCGATGTAGAAGACACAGGAGACATGGGTTTGGTTCCTGGGTCAGGAAGTCTGCCTGGAGAAAGAGGTGGCAACCCACTCCAGTGTTCTTGCTGGGGAAGAGGAGAAAGGGCAACGGTGATTCCAGCCAGAGGCAAGAAGAAGGGTACCCGGGCCGTAACTCCCTGGTGGTCTAGTGGCTAGGATTCGGCGCTTTCACCGCCGCGGCCCGGGTTCGATTCCCGGTCAGGGAAACCTTTTGTGCAGCGTTTCATCCCCTGATTCACCGTGTCGAGGAAGACTACAGTCGCCGATTCTCCGACCAGACGAAAGCAGCTTGTAAAGCACGCGAGTGGAGTATGTAGATGAGACGCTGCGGGGTCGGGGGGTCTGGCGGAGTGGGCAGTCGGCGCCGTTCCTGGAACAGCTTTGAGGAGTGCGGTTTGGAAGAACAGCGAGGGCCGCGGGGAGGGCAGGGTGTTGACCGTGAGTGTCGGTGGAGGGATGGGAGGCTGCCCTGTGGCTGCGGGCTGTGGGCTCACACTTAACCGGGCACCGGAGAGATTGTGGTTACGAAGGTAGTTTTTCCCAGGATGAGGCTCGTCTATTGCACTCGGGACCTGCAGATGCCGGGATCTCCGCTACTGCGAACCGCGTTCGTGCTCTCCGCCGGTTTCCCGCGGTTCATGACAGGCGACATCTCTTCCGTGGTGCCTCGCTGTGCTCCGCTCCCCAGATCCAGAGCGGGAGGCGCACCCACCTCCCCACCCCCCACCCCCGCCCCCAGCCAGCGCGCCACTGCTTGGACCCCCATCTGCCGGCGTTCCTATTTCGTGATCAAGCGTCTGGATGTGTCCTGCGTCTTGAGGCACGCCTCCTGTCAGTCCACAAGTGCCAGACGTGCCTTCTCCTGCAGCCTGCAGTCGGTCACGCGCGTGTGGGTGCGCGCGCCCGGCCCCCACCCGCCGGGCTCCGCACTGGTCCGGGCCACCCGGGAAAGCGTGAGAGCCTCGCTCGCAAGCCTCGCGCTCCACAGTCCCTTTGGGGCCAGGTCAGAGGGAGGCACCCCTTCCAGGAATGCGGAGGTCCGAGGCCTGCCTCGGTCAAGAGGCTCCCGGGGCCCGCGCGCCGTATCCCTGGCCCGGCTTAGCCAACTTCCCACCCCGCTAGCCCGTCCCCCTTCTCCTCTTCCACCCCAGCCGTGTTCCCGCGGAGAGTCAGCGCTCCCTCCACGCGCCCCTCTGGCCCAACCCCCAGATATCACCTAGCCGCCTCTCCGGTGCCTGCGGAGGGAGTTGGAGCTCTCTTTTCCTGCAACGGGAGGAGAGAGAACGTGCGGACTCAGGCGGCAAACCCGTTCCCTTGCCGGTTCTCTGAGCTCTGCCCATCGAGGGGCCTAGCTCAGGACCCTGGGTCTCCCGCGGCCCAGGGAGCCGGCCAAGCTGGGGCCTCTCCCACTGCTCCTCAAGAAAGAGCAGGAATGTCCTCCGGGGTCCAGAAGAGGCACCCGGGAAAGCATCCAGCACAAGCCGGGACACTGCGCAATGGACCCCTTCGGAGCAACGCTTCCGTCGGCGCGTCCTTCCCTCCGAGGGCTTCGGGCAGACAAGAAATCACCTAGGACGATGAGCTCTCCGCTGTCTTGACTGAGACCAGAGGAAAGGAGGGTATCTTCCAGGAGAGCAGCAGCACTGAAGCCTGTGGTCGCAGAGAGGCTTTTGGAGCCAGAGCGCCCTCTCTTCACCAGGGCTATCCAGGGGCTGTAGAAATCTCACCCGGCTGAGGCCGCCTCCTCCCCTGCCCCTCCTCCTACACCTTGCCCCCGTCTCCTACGCCCTCCTCCCGTCTTCGTTTTCTATCTTGGTGGTCTTCGAGTGCCTCGGGACCTCTCACCTCCGCCACAGGTTGCTTTTTTCCGGGAGTTCTGAGCTTCAAATACGGAAATGTATGTAAGAGTGCAACGAATGCTCAACAACGGTGACCGCCCCCCCCCCATTTTTTGAATCAGTAACATTTTCTGAGTTATCAGGATTGTCTCGTTTGTAACAATTGCATTTTCATTGTCGGAGTATACTGATGTACATTTAAACCTTACATGTTGAGTAATAAATGGGTTCTGCTATTTTCTTATGAATAATGATGTGCGGAAGAATATTCTTACACATACATCTTTGGCAATTCTGTAGGATAGAGACTGTTCTTTTATTTATCAGAGGACACTTGCAGGTAGAAAAGTAGAAAGTGGCCAGCGACGTGGTGACTGGGAGGCACGCCAAACGCTGCTCCGTCACAGCCCTGGGGCTCCGATACAGTCCCAGTTCCCACGACTCCTTAAGTATCTTCTGCTCAGGGCTGCCTTCGGATTATAGTCCCTTTTCTTACTCCTTGTGGGTAGAACCACGACATAACTGGACTTGGCGCGTGGAGCAGGCAAAACCAAGCAGTGAAAAGTCTGGGATGAAAAGCTAACACGAGCACGATGCATTGGCCGGGAATCGAACCCGGGTCTCCCGCGTGGGAGGCGAGAATTCTACCACTGAACCACCAATGCCCCGCTCGCTTGACATCCTGACGGCTCTCCGGAAAGAATCTCCAAAGCGACTGCGACACCCTCGGCGGGCAAACAAAAGAGATTCCGAAAAAGGCTTACACCGCTGTGTTTGGCAGAGTTCACAGACTGACAGGCACTCGAAGCAAAGGCTTGCTAAGAAGGGCTACAATCAGGCAACAGCATAAAGTGGGAACATTCAAATGAAAATATCAAAATACCGGCGTTGTCAGCTCACACCACAACTCTGAGAAAGGCTCTTTATGACCTTACCACAGACCCCTGCAGAAGATACATTGGAAATCCATCCAGATCCCTTGTTTATGACCCTCAACCTCAGACTCTTCAGACTCTTACCTTAGAGGGCCTGAGAAAATTATTCAACTTGCTAGGTTAGGCAAGCGAAATTCTAATCCAGGTATGAAATAAGAAACAGAGGCAGAATCAGACTGTAATCAGAGGACGGAAAGGGCCAGAATCTAAATAGAGATAATGAAGAAATACACCATTTTTTTGGTATAAAATAACGAGGCAGTCTTGTAAGCATTACAACGACAGTATGTGTCAAGCTTTCTAAGGTGTTCAAAGCATTTCGATGGATAGGTGATATGCATAACTATTTAAAGATTAATCAATACTGTTTGCAACCAATGTTTGATTAAATGGAAGAATCTAATCTCCTAAACTGGACTCTGTGTTGTGCTGAGTTTTAGCATTTGTGACTCTGAGATGCATATGGGGCGTATGTAGGCTCTGGTATTTCGGTTGTGTAAGGAACAGACTAAATTCCAGAAAAGTATTGATGGGTGAAATGTTAACATATTGGTCCTCTGATGAGACTGAAGTACAGAGTGATGTCTTTCCCTAATTTTCCCTGAGGTATTTACACTGAAGAAAGGAACCTGGGGTGGGGACTCCCCCACCTATTGGGACTTAGGAATCATTATGACTTTTTGAAAGATAGGAACTGCAGATATGCAGTTATGGTTCTCTTGCTGAGAAGCCAAGCTAGGTGGAGGCTGAGTCGTAAACTTGAGCTCAACAAGGAAACTGACCATCACCTCGACCTTGAAGAACTGTGGCTCTGTCTGCCCTCTGTCCAACACCAGGGCTCACACCGCCTCTGGCCAACACGCTTTCATTTACCACCCACATCAACCAGATCGACACGTATTCCCGCACCTCTTTCTAAACTGCAAACCTGCACTTTCAACTCACAACTCCTAATTCACAAGTCAATGCCTCCTATAGGTCTGAGAGTCACAAATGCTAAAATGCAATACACCATCGAGTTCCCTTTCAGCATCACATACCACCCTCTGCTGCAGCTCTCTGAGCAGACCCAGACACAGCATCTTCCTAAGAGTAGTGGGCACTGTCTCTCCAGTGTTTCCGACAATCACCAGAACACACCCAAATCCCTTCCGACCCTTCCCTGGTGTGTTTACCCTCACCACCGGCCACCCTGTTGTCCAAAGCAGATCTTGCTAGCCTCTTTGTACATACTCTCTCATCCTCCTGGCACAGAAGTTTATGTCCAGTATAACCAATAGAGAATGCCTAACTAACCGGGTGCTTTTTTTCTTCTTCTTCTTCAGTTTTTCTCTGCTTCTCAACCGAAGAGGCCTGTTCCCAAAAACAAACAAACAAACAAAACCGTCCTTCCTGAGCCACTTCCTGAGGAGACCTAGTCCCCTGTAGGAGGTCAAGGCATTGGTGGTTCAGTGGTAGAATTCTCGCCTCCCACGCGGGAGACCCGGGTTCGATTCCCGGCCAATGCAAGTACTTTTTGGTCGGCTCTCCGCTTTTCTCTGGCCAATATCCTTAGGCTAGACTAATCGTTTCCTGGCTCTCCACTTTTCTCTGGCCAATTTCCTTGGGCTAAACAAATCGTTTTCTATCTGGAATTTTACCAAGATCTGAGAAATGGGATCTACCTCACGAGGACGATCAGAGGCCCCACTCTCCAGCTTCTTGTATCTCCGAAGGAACTGCATCCTTCTTCCTGGACCCTTAACACTTCTCCCGATGCAGCTACTGTCTTTCCGTGATCTTCGTTTCTAGAAGATAGGATAAAAGTAACAATGGTTTTACTTTCAAATTTTCCAAAACCAGGGATTCAGCAAACACACTTCGAGCTTCAAAGACACGCTCTCTTCAAAGATTGTGAGGGCTATTTTCCTCCCTTATACCACATTAGGTGCTGGTGGATGCCCAAGTTTCAGGAAGCCCACAAGAAAATCCACATGCATTGGCCGGGAATCGAACCCGGGTCTCCCGCGTGGGAGGCGAGAATTCTACCACTGAACCACCAATGCCTTGACCTCCTACAGGGGACTAGGTCTCCTCAGGAAGTGGCTCAGGAAGGACGGTTTTTGTTTGTTTGTTTGTTTTTGGGAACAGGCCTCTTCGGTTGAGAAGCAGAGAAAAACTGAAGAAGAAGAAGAAAAAAAGCACCCGGTTAGTTAGGCATTCTCTATTGGTTATACTGGACATAAACTTCTGTGCCAGGAGGATGAGAGAGTATGTACAAAGAGGCTAGCAAGATCTGCTTTGGACAACAGGGTGGCCGGTGGTGAGGGTAAACACACCAGGGAAGGGTCGGAAGGGATTTGGGTGTGTTCTGGTGATTGTCGGAAACACTGGAGAGACAGTGCCCACTACTCTTAGGAAGATGCTGTGCCTGGGTCTGCTCAGAGAGCTGCAGCAGAGGGTGGTATGTGATGCTGAAAGGGAACTCGATGGTGTATTGCATTTTAGCATTTGTGACTCTCAGACCTATAGGAGGCATTGACTTGTGAATTAGGAGTTGTGAGTTGAAAGTGCAGGTTTGCAGTTTAGAAAGAGGTGCGGGAATACGTGTCGATCTGGTTGATGTGGGTGGTAAATGAAAGCGTGTTGGCCAGAGGCGGTGTGAGCCCTGGTGTTGGACAGAGGGCAGACAGAGCCACAGTTCTTCAAGGTCGAGGTGATGGTCAGTTTCCTTGCTGAGCTCAAGTTTACGACTCAGCCTCCACCTAGCTTGGCTTCTCAGCAAGAGAACCATAACTGCATATCTGCAGTTCCTATCTTTCAAAAAGTCATAATGATTCCTAAGTCCCAATAGGTGGGGGAGTCCCCACCCCAGGTTCCTTTCTTCAGTGTAAATACCTCAGGGAAAATTAGGGAAAGACATCACTCTGTACTTCAGTCTCATCAGAGGACCAATATGTTAACATTTCACCCATCAATACTTTTCTGGAATTTAGTCTGTTCCTTACACAACCGAAATACCAGAGCCTACATACGCCCCATATGCATCTCAGAGTCACAAATGCTAAAACTCAGCACAACACAGAGTCCAGTTTAGGAGATTAGATTCTTCCATTTAATCAAACATTGGTTGCAAACAGTATTAATTAATCTTTAAATAGTTATGCATATCACCTATCCATCGAAATGCTTTGAACACCTTAGAAAGCTTGACACATACTGTCGTTGTAATGCTTACAAGACTGCCTCGTTATTTTATACCAAAAAAATGGTGTATTTCTTCATTATCTCTATTTAGATTCTGGCCCTTTCCGTCCTCTGATTACAGTCTGATTCTGCCTCTGTTTCTTATTTCATACCTGGATTAGAATTTCGCTTGCCTAACCTAGCAAGTTGAATAATTTTCTCAGGCCCTCTAAGGTAAGAGTCTGAAGAGTCTGAGGTTGAGGGTCATAAACAAGGGATCTGGATGGATTTCCAATGTATCTTCTGCAGGGGTCTGTGGTAAGGTCATAAAGAGCCTTTCTCAGAGTTGTGGTGTGAGCTGACAACGCCGGTATTTTGATATTTTCATTTGAATGTTCCCACTTTATGCTGTTGCCTGATTGTAGCCCTTCTTGGCAAGCCTTTGCTTCGAGTGCCTGTCAGTCTGTGAACTCTGTCTGCCAAACACAGCGGTGTAAGCCTTTTTCGGAATCTCTTTTGTTTGTAGGTTGTAATTGAAAACTTTAAATTCCAGGTGACTGGTGTAATGCTAATAAAGGGAAACCTCACTAAAACTGAGTCAGGAGACCAGAAGTGGGAGCTCTCGTGGATTACCACTCAAGTTCAAATACAGGAAGAATGGTCAATCATAGACCTAAACAGAAGAATCATCAATAGGAAAGAACAATCAGTTATAGGCCCGGACAGAAAAAGATGTACCTTGTATCTCCTGCAAGATATCAGCAACTCGGCCAATGAGAAACTGTCACCACCCTGATCTTTCCCTTTTCGCCAGTGTCCTTTGGTTCAAAACAAGTCCTCTCAGCTTCTTTCTCTTTCTCTCTCGAAGAACGGTCCTTCTTCTCCTTTGTGTGCAATTTGCCTGTGCTTTTGCCGTAGTTTGCTTGTCCTGCTTTGTGATTCCCCTGCTACTTCCGAATCAACCCACTTTGTTGGGGAGAAAACCCTAAAAGTTTTATTCTAAAGGTCAACCCTGGCATTATTTTATTGGAATGGGCTGCCCTAGAGAAATGTGTATGTCCTCGAAAAGTCATACAAGAATGTTCGTATCGTGCCATTTCAGAACATCCTCAACTGGATAAGTATACTGAGATATATTCTTCCAAGGAACACACACAGAGACAAAGAACTACCCGAAAACTACGGTTAAATCTCCTAGACGTTACGCTGAGTGAAAGAAGCCAGGCCCAATACCCCTCCTTCCCAAAAAAACAAACCCAGTTCTTCGGAGGGGTGTGTGTGTATGTGATTACTCTGAGCTCTTTCACGGACCTCATGAGGAAGCCTTTCGTGGTCTGGCGACTCATCATACCTTAGATCTTTGGTGACGCTTCACTAGTTATTCAGGTTGGTGTACACCGGTAATCGTTTTGGAAGCGTATGCTCTTTGTACTTTACACGTGTTATTCCTCGTTTTGTCAAACATTTAAAACCACTTGGTTATGGCTAATGTGATGGTGATACTTATTCTTTTCTTTTGGCCTGGGCTGGGAGGCAAAGTAAAGGCGAAATATCTATTGGGCTATTTTTGCTGTCCTCAGACTTTTGGCTTTCCTTCACTATCAGATAGCTGATTACTTATTTATATGCTGCTCACACTCATTATCTTAAGTTGACCTTCAACTGTTAATACTGTGTGAAAGCACTTTTCAGTGACTATGAACCTTCCTAGAGAGACGAAAGCCGTGACCTCCTGGGCTGAGAGGATCTGCCAGTTTGTTTACTACCTCATGTGATCAGCCCATCAAAGGGGGAATAATGGTCCAACTGCTTGCTTCGAGAATGCTCCCCCCGCCCCCGTTTTTTTTTTTTTACGTTTTTACAGTGGAAAACATTCCTACACGTGGCACTAGACCCAGAATTTTAAAAGCTTGGCACATATAATTACATAAAAATTTAAGTTGGACACACAAGCAGTGAGTTTTACTCATATAATAGATATGTATACATTATATGCAGTAATATATGTACATATATATTATATACAGTTATATATAGAGAGAGAGTCAGTTACATATGCCCCAAAGCTTGTTATGGGAGAAAGTGGACCCTGATCCCATCCCACATTTCTTTTTTTTCCAAGAATAAACACTTTCAGGTCAGGTAACCAACTGTTTGGCTATTTATCTCCTTATCTCTAAATAAATATTGACGCTCGGATTTTCCAGTTTCCCACCTCAGGCCCTGCAGACCGGCCTGAAAAGGGGAAAAGTGGAGTGCGTGCGGTTCCCTGCCCGCCAGTCATCCCCAAGGCAGCCGCCAGGACTTCCATTCACCTGCAGACTCGCACAGCCCACCTCACCGCTCCGCACGGAACCCGGGAAGGAAACTTGGCCAGGACAAATGCCAGGCCAGTAGCTTTGCGATTGAGGGTGAACCGGGTTCCCGGACACGTCAGTAAAGGGTGGGAACTGCTCCAGAGTGAGGCGCTCGCTCTGGTCGCCCCAACTCAGCGACCGTCCCCGCCGCGGTACCCGCCCGCTCCTCTCCCTTCCGGTCCCTTTCTCCCTTCTGGCTCATCCTCTCTTCTCTCCTGCCCTTGCCCTTCCTTCCTCGGATCTTTTCGCCGGCTTCACACCCTTCTTTTCCCGTCCTCCAAAGACAGCTGCGTCATTGAGTCCTTTGTAACCGCTGAAAGTTCCAAAACATAAGCGTCAGCGAGATGCTCCTTAGCACCGCGAAGAGAGCACTTTAACTGGCTTTTCAAGTCCATCACGGGCCTCATCCATATTTTTCTCCCGAGCAGTAGAGGACACAAGTGGGGTGTCTTCTCGGTGGAGCAGAGTCCCGGCAGGACGAAGGGAGCCCGGCTGGGGGTGCGGACTCCGAGCGGCTCGTCTCCTCTTCGACCCCCGAGCAGCCTGGCCGGGCGGCCGTGGGTCAGGGACCTGGGGTCTCCTCGGACGCCGGAATCCGCGACCCGCGCTCCTCTTTCGGGCTGAGCTTGGGACCAGAGGACGCGATTTCCAGGAGTCAAGGTTCAAATCTTGGCCGAACAGCGGCTTTGCGCGCCCAGCGGAGACTTAGGAGCGAGAAACTCTGAATAAAATCGTAATAAACTGGGACAAGATCAGTTAACATTCGGAATGATAGAGAATCTGAATAAAACAGAGTTCATCCCAGTCAGGTCTGGAACCTTCCACTCGAAAGCTGCCATCCTGGCTGATCAGCGACATCGCAGCCCCTCCCCGCCGCCGTTTACGCACCGGGACAACCGCGCAGTTACAAGGCGTGCGGTGTGAAGCCCCCTCGCGGGTCAGGACTCGGTGGGCGCAGCCTCTGCCTTTTACCCCCGAGACCCAGGGGACCCGACGAGGGGGCGGCACTGGCCGGGTCGCTGCGCCCCTGGCCGGGGGCGGGCAGGAGAGGCGCCGGCCCTTCGACAACGCCCCCGCTCCCGGTCGTCCCACACCTGTCCGCAGGGTCCGTGTGAGCCACGCCGCTGGGGGTCGCGGGAGCCGGAAAGCAGGTCCTATGAGGGGAGTAAAACGTGTCCTTCTGGTAATTAAACAGAAAGGTCCCACCGAGATTTGAACTCGGATCGCTGGATTCAGAGTCCAGAGTGCTCACCATTACACCATGGAACCCCTCTGAAAGCCAACCTCTTTCCATCGCCAGAGAAGGGTACCTGCTTCTTTAGGCGCCATACTCCTCACCCATAATCTCAGGGAAGCTCTTCCAAGGACCCGACAAGATCTGAATACGGATGACCCGCTTTGCTGTTCATGCCTCTTTGATTTCTCTCTGCTCCTCTCCTTTGACTGACATCTCTCAGTTCACTGGCACCTCAGAAAATGAAGGAAACGTTCCACTCTGGGTTTCCGGTCAGGGAAGGGCCCCTTAAGTCACCCTCATCAACCGCATGTTCTGCCTCGGTTTGCCAGAGTGTCCCATGCTGAGGTAAAATTTCTGCAAATGAGAGTGTTATTTTCCTTTCCTTTGCCTTCACCCTTTCCCCAGAGCCCAGAGAGGGCAGGTGAACGTCAAGGCAGGAGGTGGGATCTCCTGGGTCCCTTGGCTCTCTTGTAGCACCAATTACACTCCAAAGCCACCACCACCGCCTCTTACGTGTAATATATAAAGTGTGTGGAGTGGAAATGGAGGCAGGAGAACTCTCCTTTTCTTCTCCATACAGTTCTGATTTGGGGGGTAAGTTTTTCTCCCAAAATTTGTCAGGTTTACAGTATAAGGAAAGAGGAACATTTACACAAAACCCTCAGACAAACCAGGCCGAAAGCACCTGGGGTGGCTCAAAATCAACCACGTGTCGTGGAGCCCACGAGGCAGGGCTCTGACACTTAGGCAGTCACAGAGTCTTGTCAGAGCTTGGTCACGTCAGTTTCATTCCAATGTCTTAACATATCCAGAAATTGCACGATTTTTAAAAGAAAAGTGTACCCATATTTAGAAGGTATGTATCCAAGTTGTCTTACAGTGTAGACAGTATTTATGTACACAAAATACCACCACACTAAATATTTACATGTATAATAAGTATACATCCACATGATGTCTCAAAGTAATAATCTTTACTTCTTCACTCTATCCCAGAGCCATTTCTTCCCTCATCCAATACACAGAACAGGAAGAAACAGCATCTGAAGAAGAGAGCTGCAGCCCAAAGAAAGGAGTCGGAAAGGCGGCCAGTGTTGCCTGGAGACACGTATTTGGTTCCCAGAGACTGGAACAGAGGTTGACACAGGACGAAGGAGACAAAGGGGAGGCTCCTCTTAGGAGGACGAAGTTCACAGCTCCGGGATGAAACGATGAAACTTCCTTTGGGAAAATCAAGAAGCTGAAGGGTAACTAACAACACAAAGTGCTCCTCCAGGAGCCCTTGAAGGTCGGTCAAAGTTTATGAGTGCAAGGACCAGTAATGGTCTCTGGCTGATATAGAAGACATGCACAGAAAGTATGTTCACGGATCACAGAATGGCCAGGCTCTCACAAGGGGCAGGGAGAAAAATCAAATGAGGTTAGAACTGCGATGGGTGGAGAGACAGTCTTTGAGGGACGAAAGCCTGGGTGTTGGATCTGAGAGCTAAGGAGCTGGTGGGGATGTGGTGGGGGCTGCCTGTGCTGGGGGCCAGTGAACAGAACTACCCTGGGGACGTAACTCCTCCTCCTACCGCTCCTCCACTGCCGCTTCCCTCTCGGTGGTCCTCCCGCTCTATCCTGGTCCTCCCTTTGTACGGCTCCACCTCGCTCTCATCTCCCCTTCTTCCTCGCTCTCTTTCTCCTCATCCCCTCTTTGCAGCCCCTTCCCCTCCCATCCCCCGCCCTGTCTTTCTGGACCTCCTTCTTCTGTCGCTAGCGCTCCTCCACCACCTCCGGTTTCCACAGTTAGGAGGAGGATGCGGGAGTATTTCCCACCATCCCAGGAAGCACGAATACCTTGCTCTCTGGGCAGGACACTCTGAGGGTCTCTGGGAGACTGAGTGAGGAGGCCCTCAAGTTGTTCTCGGCGAGGGGACACAAGAGCGACGGCCACCAGATCCCTGCCCTCCTGGAGCTCCCTTGAAACCAAAGAAGGCAGTGGGAGGACCCCACCGGTCCCAGAGGCCTCTCCAAAAGGTGCGCAAAGGCTCATTTTCCCCACCGCTCTGTACTCTTCCCATGTCCTCCAACCTGCACATGGGTCCCCGTCTAGCAAGCAGAGAACTGGCGATGAAGGGGGTGGTCTAGCCACAGCCGAGCAAACCGCAAGAGCAATCAGTTTACAGAAATTTCTAGAGGCAGAAGGCGACTTTCAGGTGAAATAAATAAGGATCGTGGTTGTCAAAAGATTCAGAGGATTATGATAATAGTATTTATGATTTTGCTGCCTATAGCATTATTGATCCAGTAGTTTCTAAACCGAGGCACATCTGACAACAGCAGCATGAAGAAGAATGCTCTTATTGCTCCCATTTTGCACAAGAGAGTAGGGAGATACCCAACGTTTTCTTTATTTCTTCAAGGCCGCACAGGGCAGAACCATTTTTACAACCCAGAGGTTGTGCTCCTGAGCACAGATTCGTTAGGTCTTTCTTCTCAGATGTGGCTGTGTCAACATTTCTCAGTTGGAGGGATGGAGAGTCCCTTGGACTGCAAGGAGACCCAACCAGTCAATCGTAAAGGAGATCAGCCCCAAATATTCTTTGGAAGGACTGGTGCTGAAGCTGAAGCGCCAATACTTTGGCCACCCGATGCGAAGAACTGACTCGCTGGAAAAGCCCCTGACGCTGGGAAAGACTGAAGGCAGGAGGAGAAGGGGACGGCAGAGGACGAGATGGTTGGATGGCATCACTGGCTGGATGGGCTGGAGTTTGAGCAAGCTCCGGGAGTTGGTGATGGACAGGGAAGCCTGGGGTGCTGCAGCCCATGGGGTCGCAAAGAGTTGGACACGACTGAGCGACTGAACTGAATGCCTGTTACGTGACTCCTCTTGGGTGTTTTTTCAAAAGAAATATACGGACTTAAATTTCTTGTCAAGCATTTTTACGGTTTGTGTTCCTCTTTGACTGGTAGGACTGTAGCCTGCCAGGCTCCTCTGTCCGTGGGATTCTCCAGGCAAGAATACTGGAGAGGGTTGCCATTTCCTTCTCCAGGGGATCTTCCCGATCCAGGGATCAAACCCGGGTGTCCTGCATTGCAGGCAGATTCTTTACCAACTGAGCTACGATGTATTTTTTCCCTCTCTGTTGACATACCGAAATGACTCTGTCAATATGTAACTACCTTAACAGAAGTTATTTTTGAATTTAAGATGTCTCAAATTTTTACATATTTGTATTTTCTGCAGCATTTGAATTTTATAAACTAAGCATATATATGTTTTGCCAAGACTTAGAAGAACAGTAGTTAATTCCGAGGGTTGGGACTACAGGTGGCAGCTTATTTTCTTACATACATGTATTTAGACAGAGTGCCTGAAGAACTGTGGGCGGAGGTTCGTAACACTGTACAGGAGGCAGTGATCAAAACCATCGCCAAGAAAAAGGAATGCAGAAAGGCAAAATGGTTGTCTGAGGAGGCCTTACAAATAGCTGAGAAAAGAAAGGAAGCGAAAGGCAAAGGAGAAAAGGAAAGATATACCCATCTGAATGCAGAGCTCCAAAGAATAGCAAGGAGAGATAAGAAAGCCTTCCTCAGTGAACAATCTTTGTGAATGTAACATCCATTCAAAGTAAATTCGTATTAAAGAATTTTAAAAATGTAAATGGAATTTGTAAAGCATAAGCCCACAAAAGGGACTTGCTTGTAGCAGCTTTGTTCATAATAGTCCCCGAATTGAAAACATTTCAAATGTCCATCATGAGGTGAATAGATATATAGGATTGTGACATATTCATTCAAAGGAATAGTACTCCTCGCTAAAGTGGTACAAATACCTGATACATGGCAACGGTATGGATAACTCTCAAATGCATCATGCTGAGTGAGGGAAAAAGTACATACTCTGGGGTTCCATTTAACTGCATAATTTGTGGTAGTGGGGGACTGCGTTCGCGCTTTCCCCTGGCCTGTGTTTGTGGAAAAACAGAAGAAGAGGTTTTGGTGTAGCTGCCGGAGTGTTAGCTGTGCGTGGCCACCCTGCTGACTTTCTAGAGAATCAACAATCAAACAAGCCCAGACACGTGAAAAAGCGTCTTGAAAATGACGTGACGGACTTCTCGTCGGCCTGTCTTGTGAGAGGCTGTCACTAGCCGTTTTCCCACCGATGTCCTGCTTTCAGAGGTTTCATTTCCTAGGTGGTCAGCTGCCTTGCTTATTACACGCCTTAGTCATCGCTGGAGATACTGCTTAGATACTAACCTCCCACTCACCCTTTCCCACCCCAGGCAGGCCTCGTCGCATTTCTGGATCCAGTTCTCTCTTCACCCCCGCCTTTTCTCTCTGGACCTTTTCCTGTTACCTTCCCAGTCAAAAAGCAGTACCCCTGTTTCAGCCTCGATTGTGCACCTGACAATGCTTCAGTAGTTGGCAAACTAGGAAACCTCCATAACATCCCTTCTCCTTAAATGGCAGTAGAAATCGTACCTAACGTTGTGTTGTTTTGTTTTGTTCTTTTCTTTCGATCAAAAGTAGTTTTTCTTTTTTTCCTGTGTGAAAACATTGAGCTACAGATTAGAAGAAAACCCCAGGCCGAGCTGTCGGCCGTTTTGTGGGCTATTCGACAACCCCTTTCTCAGGACGTGTTGTGCTCACTTCTGATTCACAAAGTCCTCCTGGCAAATAGAAACTTTTTCCAATAGTCGTGTATGGATGTAAGAGTTGGACCATCAAGAAAGCTGAGCGCTAAAGAAACGATGCTTTTGAACTGTGGGGTTGGAGGAGACTCTTGAGAGTTCCTTGGACTGCAAGGAGACCCAACCAGTCAATCGTAAAGGAGATCAGCCCCAAATATTCTTTGGAAGGACTGGTGCTAAAGCTGAAGCTCCAATACTTTGGCCACCCGATGCGAAGAACTGACTCGCTGGAAAAGCCCCTGTTGCTGGGAAAGATTGAAGGCAGGAGGAGAAGGGGATGGCAGAGGACGAGATGGTGGATGGCATCACTGGCTGGATGGACTGGAGTTTGAGCTAGCTCTGGGAGTTGGTGATGGACAGGGAAGCCTGGGGTGCTGCAGCCCATGGGGTCGCAAAGAGTTAGACACGACTGAGTGACTGAACTGAATGCAGATGCAAGCTACCGATGTGCCAAGAATAACCCATCTCCCAAGGAGTCCCGCGCCTCCCAGAATACAATTATAGGGGACCCTATAATTAAAGGGTTTAATTTAAACATCTAGAAGTAGACTTCACTGATGTGAATCCATGCCGAGGATACAGATATTTGTTGATGATGGTATGTACTTTTACGGGATGTGTAGAAGCTTACCCCACCAAGACTGAAAAAGCGTGAATGAAGTGTCCTGATTCTTGCTGAGAGGCATTATTTCTAGGTTTGGGTTTCCTCTGAGTGTAGAATCAGATAATGAGACCGTATTTGTGGCTGAATTACTCCAACTGGTCTGCAATGCATTAAATATTAAATGGAAACTATATACAGCATATAGGCCACAAAGGTCAAGAATGGTTGAGAGAATGAACCGGACCATCAAGGTGACTTTGGCAAAATGGGTGCAGGAAACTGGCACCCCCCTGGATGGACTTGTTGCCATTAATGTTAAAGAGCATCAGCATGACACCTGCCCCCGCCCTCCTGCCCCAGTTGCACAGGCATTCCCCCTATGAGATAATGTTCGGGAGGCCCCCCCTACTTATTCGAGAAGGAGAGGGAAATTCATTACAAAGAGGAGGGATGGAGGTGTTGCGGTGTTGAGGTTCTTTAATGGACCAAAACCTGGTGGTCTGGAGTAGACCGATAAGAAGGTAAAGGTGAGAGAAAGAGGCTGATATTCCTTGGCTTATATGCCGAAAGCCAATAAAGTCCCTGGCACAGAGCTTGCTCTGTTCACGGAGGCCTCAGGTGCCCTTTCGATGGGGTGAAGGCGCAGAGCGCCTTCTCGAGAGAGAGTCTTAGAAGCCCTGGCAGGAAAGTGAACTCAGAGAGCCTCTGTGCTCCAGGGGATCAGCCTAAAAAAGAAAGAGAGACGGGGAGGGAGAGAGAGAGAGAAAGAAAGACACGGGGACCAAAGCTCTGATGGAGCAAAGGTGTTTTATAGCTGTTTTCAGCAGAGATAAAATCAAAACTTACAAGCTATCAAGAAAAGATGGGGTCATCCATATGAAAGAGAGAGGGTTGCAAATAATCACTTTTACCATATGGTTCATAAGAAGGAAGAGGGTACTTATCACCCTATAGAAAAACTAATGAAGGAAATGCCTGAATTTCTCAGCGCCCCCCCACCCCCCCCCCCAGGCTTGCCTCTCCTCTTAATTCTTGAATATTCAGGAACTAATAAGGAACAGAGAATTCCTGACAGATCCAAAACGGCACACAGGAAGCCTCCTGTTAAATGCTTCCTGACACTGGGGCAACTGGAACAGTTGGGGAAGGTAATCCATGACATCACCCCTTATGTTCAAAAAGAAAGAATTCCCTTTTCCTTAGGTACTACTGTACACCCATACTCACCAGGAGACTTAGTATGGGTAAAGGATGGGAAACGGCAGACATTATCCCCCACCTGGAAAGGGCCATACACTATTGTGCTATCCACTCCCACTGCAGTTCAGGTTGCGGGTATTACTCCCTAGATTCACCACACCCAGCTCAAGACAGCAGCAGAGGAAAAGGGACCTTCCTTCCTGACCCGAAGGAACCACTGAAGACCCGTTTCGTTTTCCATGAGCAACCACAGAGTCAGGGTGGAGCTGCTGTGAATAATTCTGCTGTTCCTGATTGGCACGATGACCCTACCTGGACTGCAAACTCAGGATAATGTGTTCCTGTCCTGGGCCCACTCATATAAAAACTTCCATAATACTTTTGCCTGTTAGGTTTCTGGGGCCATGCCTTTATCAGTAATGGACGGACTTCGTTGGTGGGTGTCTGCCCTATGTAGAGGGGACTTTCTTGATGGTCCAACTCTTACATCCATACACGACTATTGGAAAAACCTTCGTGATCATGGTATCTCCCCTGCCAGGTAAGTATGAGTTGCTCGGCTTCCGCCCCACCGCAACCTCATACGCCCTGCACCGTACACACACGCTCACTTTCCTCCCCGCCCCCCCNCTTCTTGGCCCTTCCACACAGCGCATCCACGCACTTTCAAGCAAAAACTCCTCAGTTCTCTCCCACGCCACGGGAGACCATATCGTGTTTAAGCACCAGATGACGGACCAGCAGCCCCTGCGCTCGGATATCTACATACGACACGCCCCATTCGTGACGTCACGGGAACCCGCGCTTCCCTCCAGCCCACGCCCCGCCCTAGTCCCCGCCTCCCTCCTCCCACGCTGTCCGGCCCGGCCAACCCGGCGGAGGGCGCCCTCTGGGGGAAGTGACGTCCGCCTCCCGCTCCTGTTCTCCCACCCGCCGCGTGTTGGGACCCGGTGCGCTCGGCTGCCTTCCTATCTTTTGTCCTGCCCAGCCCCGGTCTGGCGGTCGGCTGAAGCCTGTGCACCTTTATTCGAATAACGGCGTTCAGTGGGGAGAACGGAACATTTAGCAGTCCAGGGGAAACCGGTTCCTTTCAAATCCAGTTGTCTTTGTGATGTAGTATTGTGTGTATGTCTAGTAAAACGCACTAAGCGTCGCGACGGGCCGTGAACTTCTGTTCTTCAGAACTCAATGTCACTGATTGAGAATTTCACTTATGTTTAGTTCAAACATTTTTTATTAGTATTCCTAAATACCTTAGTTTATTCAGTAATTGATGTCTCAGTATCATTTTTTTTGAAACTACCTAGTTAGTTTACTTCCATCAGTTAAGTCTCAGCACAACTCTAGGACTTTACCAAATGATCTGGAAAGATCATTTGAAGTAGACATCTCTAAACTATAATTTTTTTAACAGCTTACCCAAAGCTCTTATCTCATTTACGTTTACTTTAAGCTTTCATCATATCAAGTTATTTTCCTCGCAAAAGATATAACAGGGTCTTATTTATTAAACCTAGGTACGGGGACGGCACTCGTAGATCCGCTCAGCCCCAAGAAGCCTCTGAGATCGGAGGAGGTGCTGGGAGTGGGCCTGGGAGTGGGGTGATGCTTAAGGGTAGGTCCAAAGAAAACTAACTGGAAAGCACACAGGATGCAGATGGAGGATCTAGGTCATTGAAAGCGAAAGTAGAACATCCTACTCTGTCTCCCCAACAGCGGGAGATTTCTTTGCTCAAATATGAAATATCTGCACCAAGACCAAGGTTAATTTTTAGTGGCTTACTGATGAGAAAACCGGTTTTAGGATTTTTT